>JABUQX010013733.1:80000-95000 GCA_015478945.1 Trachelipus rathkii
ACAATGTCCGTTTTACAGAGGTGCCGATCATGCATCAGGGATGGGAGTCCATTTTAAACACCTATTGTAACCTGTATCTGTTGTATTATAATGTCCTTAAAAAAAGATATGCAATCGCGTTGCTTATGGGGAATCCTGTGTCGCATATCGTGCTCCAACACTCTTAGGTTGCTCCATCGCTAATAACTCCGTAACGAAGCGTTACCGACGCAATCACATGTATAAGAGTATTACGGACCTTTCACTTATGATGCTCAACCACCCAATAAAATCACTTTCATTCCTTTGAACAGCCCACACACACGACACATCATATTACTAAATTACTATATATATCTCACTGTCATCTCATTACTATTGATACCTATCTCTCTTCATTCTAATATATATTACTACTTACTTTTCTATCTCTACCTCTTCATATATATATGTTATATCTCTCATCTATAATATCTCTGCTCATATATCTCTCTCTCTGGCTTACTCTATAAGTATATAAAAATAAGTTTACAGAGTTCTAAAATACAAAGAAATACATTGTCATTCGTACACGTAACATCAAAGTTTTAAATGAAAAGCTATTACGCTATAATTTATATAATTCAAGGTATGTACATATTTTTCGATCAACTTTTATAAATTGTATATAATTCAAGGCACTTAAATGTTTCTAAGCTAAATAAGCTAATCCCATACATATGTATTATATATATAATATTAATAGTACTAAAAATTACAGTAATATTATAGTTATTAATTTATGCTAGTTGATGTAAAGTGTTTTGAAATGTAAATTATATATTTGTGCAAAATAATAACTACGTAATAATTATGACAGTTAAACACTAAACATACAAAGTTAAACATCCGAGAATAGATTTTAATAATTTTTCGTTCTGAATGAAATACATATAATACTGTTAACCTAATGTTATGCATAGATTTATGCAAAATGTTTTGAAATTTAGTTCCCATTTGATACAAAGTTTAGAAAAAAAATTATTTTCTATTTTAATCTATGTAAGTTTATATAAGTATATTATATTTGTTTGATATAAGACTAGAATAATTTTTTATTTTATCTGGCTTGAAATTATGTTGGTTTACCTAGAAAGTTTGTAAATGTATATTCTTTAACTGATTGAAATAATTTTATCTATATGGTGATATCTATGGCAGAGCTAAATGAAATGTGATTATTCTATATACTTCTGTGAAAAGCAGATAGAGAGGATGTTATGAAACATATCCATTACCTCAGGGATGCCCGGATGTTTGATATATATAATATAATTATGTGTAAGTAATATTATATATACTAAGTGTAATATATATATAATTATAAATGCTTTTGCAAAAAATATTTTCTATATATATATATTTATGTACCCTAGGAATTAATAATAATAATGACAATCGACATTTTATTTTTGAAACATTGGCATGTAGCATTCTCAATATATAGTATGATTGGGTATAAATAGGATGTCGCCCGTTCTGAACCATAAAAAAATCTATGTGATATATTTCTTTTTTTATCACGTTATATACTCTATTTTATTCAGATAGCTATTTATTCTAGCTCCATATTGAAATATATTATTCTTGTTATTATATAATAAATTTGATCGTTATTAGCGATATATAATACATTTAATCTTAATAAGACGAATCTTTTCTTACAGAAGTAGATGCAAATGTTGATCCAAATAAACCTTATAATTCATTATCTCATATATATTCTAATATGTTTTTGTGCGTATAATAACCATGGCTCTATCTATCTGGTTCCGCTATCATTTTATTTTTACAAAGATATTAGGAAAATTTCTCATTATTCTAATAAAGTCCATCTATATATGTTACATATACTACAATTACTACTAATATATTCGTCATCCAGATGTTCCTCATCTTATTCAGTCATGATAAATTATTGACTAAGCACACATTTCCAGCATTACGACTGATAATACGCTTTCATTAATACTATAGTATATCAATATATTGATATAATATATATATATATATATATATTATTTATTTTTTAGATATATTTTATGGAGTTTAAATTTATTTTTTTCATTTACAATATATTTACTTTATATCAATTTATCATAAGAAAATTTATACTATTTCCATTTTAAGTCAGTTCTTTGTACTAATAGTGTATGTATATGTATGTATGTATATATATTTATATATATATATATATATATATTTTAATATACTGTTAAAATAATAATTAAAAATTTAATTACTGCACTGTTAAATATTAATTTATTTATTACTTTATTATTTTTAAAATAATTAATCACTTAAATTTTAGTAGAAATCGTTGATTCATTGTTTCCCTGTATATTTACCAATTTGAAGGCAAGGCGCATGATGTTATCGCGCATCCTCGCTTTCTTGATCATAAATTATAAAAAAAAACAAGAGAGCTGATAGGTTAGTACTTGTGAACCAATCGGTTTATCACAAAAGTTGTATTTGGTTTATATGCAACTTCTAGAATTGTTAAAACATAGTGAAAAGTGGCATAGTTCTACTTAATTTAGACTAAAATACTTAATCCCCCTAGTGGTATTAATGTTGGGAAATATTTATGAAATACTTTTCTCTAATTGTTATTCCTTAGTTTTAAAAATAAAAGAAAGTGCAATATCGTTCTGAAAAAGTCAAATTATTTTTTGAAACTAACATCATTAATTGCTTCCTATCTTGTGATTCAATGCAAGGGATCTCTGTAATTAATGATTTTACTCACTCGATTAGAGGATAGAAAGTCGACTTCGGTCCTAGGAACTGTTTTTGGGGTATAATTGGTAGGTCCTAGCATATTAAAAGTTGCGCAGTGTGTATTTTATAAGGGAGTAAAGACACTTTTATATTTATTTTATAGATGGTTAAATCAGTTTATTATTAACTTTTATTCCGAATATAGAAGTTTAATTACATATGTATAATCTTTATCGAAAGTTTGTTTCACAAATGACAAAGTTACAAACATTAATTATGGGCACCGTTAATGATTCTCCAAATATCCAGTCGATATTCCAAATTTTGCCATGTACGCATCAGCATTTTCACGTTAATTTGTTGAATAGCAGAGATTTTTGCTTTTAAATCAGCGGTGCCACCAGGGTATTGTACACAACATCTTTGATGAATCCCTAAAGGAGAAAATCATATGGTGTGATGTAGGGAGATCTAGGCCAGCGCAATTAATAAGACTCGATTAGTGAAGATGAGGGAAATAGCTCACTCTTCATACAGCGTTGAATATTTAAATTTAAGTGTGAAATTTTGTTTAAACTTGAAATGGATTTTAACGGGCATGTTCTTATGTGATAAAAATATATTTAATAAAGACACATAATATATAGTGTTAGTCACGGTGTGGAAAATACCTTTCAATATGTATTTAAATTACAGGAAATCATATAATATTATTGCTAAAAATTAGAAATTAAGTTTGTTTACAAGTAGTACATGCCTGCGAATAGGCTATAGCTATTGAATTATTAATAAAGCTTGCCTATTTTTTATATTTTGTGAAATTTTAGATTTCATATTTTATTGGTTAATCCGAATTATTAATATTAAGTGTAAGTATTTAGATAAATTAAACTTATGTCTTCAAATTATGATAAATTATATAATTATAGGCTAAGTTAATATACCTAATTAAAATTATGGGCTAACTGATGAAGAAGCTCAAGCCTTAAGCTCTTGTAAAGCTTCTGTTAAAGGCTTTGATAAAGAAAAAGAGCTATTTCTAAAGCAAAAATTACAATAATTTTAAAAAGTTAACTGCTTTTGAAGACTGGCGTGAATAATTAGGAAATTAAGTGCAGAGGCCTCTATTTAGAGTGTACAGGTGACACATGAATAGATATATTGGAAGAAAGAAGTGTGATTGCTAGATGAAGTTTGGCTAAGAGTTGTCAATATCTTAACTCTTTGTTGCGTCAAAACCAATGAATAATAGATGTGAAATCATATGGGTCTCAAGATCCTATCCTATTTTAATTTCGCAATGAAGCTTAGAAAGTCACAGGTAGATTACCCATAAATTGAGAGAGCAATTGATTTCACAGCTGAAGTTATTTGTCCTTAGAAAAATATTTTCCGATAATAGAATGATAAAAAGTGAATAGAGAAGTGTAAATACTTGAATAATTTTTTGCGATTTAGATAAAATAGAAAGGTTTATATAATGCAATTACCAAAATCTGCACTTACAGTTGCAGTGGAAGTATTGTGAATGGATTTGGAAAAAATAAATTACTTTTTTCCAATTTCCTTAATAAATTTAATACCACTTTTGTTATAGTAGTTGGTAAAGTTAACTTTTGGGCAGTTCAGTAAAGCTATACGATATATATAAAATTAGTTTTGTTTATATAATTAATGAAATGCACTCTTCAAAGTAGTAGAGCACCATCTGTCTCAATTAACAGATGAAAGAAAACTATGCCGAATAGCCTTATGAGAGTTATTAAAAAAGAATTTCTTGGAATAATATATACCAATAATTAAGATGAACAAAATATGAAATAATATTTTAGATCTGTAAGGTTGATGAAGGCTATTGATGAAGGCTTTTTGAAATTGAAAGTGTATATAAATGAACTTAGGTCAATGATTTATTGAACTTTATGGGTTATGAAGTAGAACTGTGTGTTGATTAAGAAGCTGATACACCTGGAAGTATACTCTTGAGTAATATAATATTTTTTTCCAAAATTGTCTTAAAGTGTCATTAACGCAAGTGAATTAATACATAGAAATTGGCAATAATTATCCTTACGTGTGTAGCAGCATTTATAATATTTTCTGAGTATGCATTATAATAATGAGGTTGATTAATACTAGTTAGTACTATTTTCCCAAAATACGGAAGGCACTCGTCACTCAGACGAATAAAAGTAAATTATTAAGTTTTCTTATTCAAAAAAACTTTCTTATAATATAAAAACATGATAGCTTATCAAATTTTTTTAAAAACTGTAATATAATGTCAAAGATTCCTAAAAATATAATGATTAATACATAAAATAGACAAATCAGAAATCCAACTTACAACACCACTACTAATACAATTTGTAAGTGACATACTATCAATTAAATAATCATATACTCTATATATATTATGGAGTGAGACAATGTATTTCTCGCAGTGCCATCCGATTAGCGTAACACGATGCAATCGTCTAAACATCGCAGTGTCATCTATTGTGTGGAGGTTTTGGAGGGTCACTCGGTGTCTTAGAAAAAATCTTTGTTATGGTATTAAAAAATAACAAAAAGAATTTAAGATTTAAAAGATAGTTTGTAAGGACAGCGTCCAACTGGCTCTAATTCCTCAGTATAACAAGCTTTTTGTCCCAATGATATCCCAAATGAGCAAAAATGAATATAATTTATATTGTTGACTAAATGTATAAATATATATAGAGATATATATATATGTTGCAAACAACTTATCTTTAAGCACTCGTTTAAAGGCGAACAGAAAAAGGTTATAGTAAGTTAGAGATTTCTTGAACGATATCGTACAGCGCTCTCTCACGCTGATGATCTACAAATGCCATGATACTGGTTTATTAATAATTTGATAATTTACATGATGCAGTCTCCAATATACTAAACTTTCATTGGATATAAAACTAGCGAGTACTTCTTCAGCGACTATTTTAGATTGAGGTTTTATACAATTTAATGATCGGGAAGTTTTTAGCATGCCTTTTCTCATTGACAATGATTTAAGGAAATTTAAATTATCATGAGAGCATTGCATACGGAGTCATGAATCTTATAAGGCGGTTGAGTCACAATTTTTAAGATTAATCGGTATTTTCCTTTTATATAGCATGTGATTCTTTTTTTAATGACAGTGGAGACCATGATATATTTGACATATTGGCACAGACTAGATTATTCACACGTTTTCCTTCTTCTTTTTATATAACTGAAATGTCTATGTTAATATATATTTGGGTCTGGAAGTTGTAAGTTTAAAAATTGCAAATAAGTTTATACCTATAGGTAATGTTCAAAATTTTTTGTAGACTCTCCAGAAAATCACAAATCATAGAGGTCATTTAGGCAAAGATGCAAACTCGATTGAAAAAACAGGCGAAATCTGCTTTAGTAAATGAAACCATTGTAAATTTGATTTTAAATCCTATTAAAAGTTATTTTCACCCTTTTGATAATATTTATCGATGATTTCTTGTTGTGTGAAGGTAAGAAGACATGGACTTGAATATTTTGCTCTGATGCTCATGGTATTCCTACTATAGAGGATAATGATCTAGCCTCTTATGATGAGATCATGATTAAAAAATTTAAGAATGATATTTCTTTCCAGGATGGCAATTATTATGTTAAACTTCCTTGGATAGAAGAAAAATATTAATAAATGTTAATAAATCAAACGTTATTTATCTTTGAAGGTAATTTATTTAACTCAGTAACAGTTCTCTCTCTTAAGCAAAAAGGACTTGTAGAAAGTTATAATAATATTTTTTACTCATGTTTGCAAGATAATATAATTGAAATTGTAAATATTCCTAAATTAATGAGCAGATGTGATTTATATATTTATAACCTCACAAGCTAATAATAATCGAAGTCGAAGGAGCAGATTCACGAACTAAGATATCGAAGCGCTGTGCTTATAATTGTCTCATTCTTAAAATGACAAGCCTCCTTACTTGAATAGGCGTATATTATGACTAGCGTTTTTATGACTCTTAATGAACTCCCTTTAATAAAATTATTTTGGTATTAAGAACTAATAATTATGTTTGTCCTTAGTGACATTAACAAGCCTTTGTGTGTACGTGTCAAATTAGAGAAGATCGAACTATGACACAAACGATATCTCTTGTTTTTTACTGGTATCCAGAATGAGTGGAATAATCATGACTCTTCACGGTTCTCATGAACTCTTACATGAGAGTTCGGTTTTATACAGCGTCACCGTTCTCATGATATCTCCTAGTTATAAGCGTATGCACATCATCATCGTAGAAATAATATTCCCATGATATCATAAAGTATGTAGCGGATATCCTTAGTCTTCATAACATACATTCTTTAGATAGAACATCCTGTATTTAATTTACAGAGCAATAATAGTGAGACAAAGAATTGGAACAAGTAATGTCCTCATCTTACTATATTGAAAGAATGAAACCAGGTATGGGCTTTTTGAACTTCGATCTTCGGAATAAGTACTCTTGTGAGGGGTTGTCGCGCGGAAGTAGAGAGTTACATGAGTAAGTGAATGGTACGCCGGATATTGTGGAGCATAGAGAATATGAGTTGTATGGGTGCTTGTGTGGGTATAATTTATAAGAACATTTAAAGAAGGATTCTTGCATGATGTCGTCAGTGAAAGTTTTTTGCGAGGCTTCAGAGAGATAATGTACAATTTCGTACAGGTACTTTCTGAAACTCTTCGGTTATAGTTTTTGAATATCCTTTAGCAGTACTTGCTACATTACCTTTATTTTAACTTTAGTAAGAAAGGAAATATATTGTTATCATTTGAGTATAGTATTTTGTGCGATGTTTTTATATATATAGATATGGATGATACGTAAATTTACCTGGGCAAATGTTGACAGATGAAATGGGGTAAACTGAAGGAGATTTAATGAAATTGAGTGAAATTCAACTTATATTTTGTGTTGCGACGTCAAGTTGTGACTGAAGTGAATCCTAATTTGGTCGTGAATATATTTTGATAGACAGTTTTTGTGTCTTACGAGTTTTTGTGTGAGTTTTGTGTGTTGTTTGCATATATGGTTTCTACTAGTAAGGAAGATAAAAGACTAAGCTTTAATTTCGGTATTTGTGCAGAGTTTGTCCGTAAGTGGTCAACACACAATATAGTTAGACACAATAGACATTATTTGCGATAATGTGCCATTACGGTTTAGCAACCTATTAGGATGTACTGCCCCATATTAAGGCTTTAAAAATGCATAAGTCCTACTATTTTAGACTCTTATTCTTATACGACAGAAATCAATCTTGGATATTGGAACTATTGTTAACAAATATATCGCGTATAGATGGAGCTGCAGTAGTAGTGTCTTATATTAGAGGCTTTTGACAGGTGAAACCAAGGTCAAGGCTAAGTATGTTACATATATGAAACAGTTGTTAAAACGCTATGTATATATTATATCACTAGGCACTCAGAGGGCCTCTTGTGTGCATGACATCCAGGAAGTGAATTAAGGATATAAAACACTATACTTATAATATATTTTAACTACAGAGACAGTAATGACTCACGTGTGCAATATAGACACAGGGGGTCTTAACTTCTTGACAATCGAGATTTGGCGAAAAATTGATAAAATAATATGGGATAACCATGGTCCAGAGTGATATATGCTCATATAAAGATCTGGAGAGGAAATGCACTAGTTATTTCGCCAATGCTCTCATTTCTCACCAAGTAATTAGTATTTTTGGCCTAACAATTAAATCTTTTAAGTATAATTCAGTGAATTAAATAGATAAACATAATAATATATTTGAGATGAATATCTTAGTGACGTATGTCAATCGATAAATTATGCAAAAGTAATAAATTTAAAACTAGTTATTTGTTTACTTGTTTCTAAGCAAAATTTACTAAGAAGAGACACAGACATTCTACGTTCAAAAAGCTCTCTTACTAATATTGGTCAAAAAACGTACAAAACCTACTTCACTTATACTAAAGAGATTTGCAATTTTATAAAATCGGGATCAAAAGGGATGCAATACCTACCTAGTATAACTTTTACCGTTACAATTTAATAATTTTTAGATAGATGATAGACATTTTTTACATGTAATCGCCATAAGATGTAGTTTTATTCAGATTTACACTTTTTGTATATTATTTTGATTATCAAGACAATCCACTATCCTTTTATGTCAGATATCCCTTAACATATACTTCACCTACCCTTCTCTTCTATTTAAATTTTATGTACAGGCTTCATGAAGAAAATGCAGCATTTGGATTAGATAGTAATGTAAATTTTGTTATTAAGAAGACCAAGGTTTATGGATTCCAAAAGGTAGACATGTATGAGAATATAGTTAAAATCAGTGCTCACTTTAAGTACATATTAATGCAAAAAAAAATATCATGGTGCGCTTCGTGCTTTAATTATATCCTAATGCACTTGTGATCATCTCCTCTATATAAATATTAATATGAATTTAAGAAAAATATTTGCTTTTAAATTCACAGGCATTGACTTTACTGGTCATATATTTGTGACTAATGAGAATACAGGTAAACTGGACAAGATGTTTATCCTATTATTCACATGTCTTAATGTAAGATCAATTCATTTAGAACTAGTCCCTGACATGGGTGTGACAAATTTTTTACTAGCTTTTCAAAGGTTTTGTAACCTATATACCATCCCAGAGTTCGTTTATTTACTCTGGTAACGCTAGAACATTCGTGAAAGGGGCAGACATCTTGTCTAGGGCTCTGGGTGGGGTCCAATGAATTCAGGGTTGAACTCAAAATTAACAATATTAAGCATATTTCTTCATTATTTGCCCTACCCATGCATTAAAGTTCTAAGCTTGGTGGGGGTCCTTTTTGATTTGGCGCTAGCCTAAGTACGCATTTTTTGTGCATACATTTGTGAATGTAATAGATATGTTTATGGGTAGGAGAGGTTAAATTATTTCGAACTTTAACAACTTTGACAATATTTATAATAAAGTTGATATTTATAATACTAAGCAGGCCTTCATCAACAATATATAGATCAGAAGCTAGTGTCTTGAAACCATAATCCTAACTCATGTCATTCGTTTTGAGATTGTAATACTTTGTTAATGTCAACGTCTTTACCAAAGAATCTGGAAGGAAACTGACAGGGGTTCTTTAGAAGCACTCTTGATACTCAAGAGCAATTATTTAAATCAGTTTTAAAACAACTATGGTTGAAGCTTAACTTCTATTGATCATCAAGTGGACAGCTATGACTGATATTAATTAATCAAATCTCTTGGGAACAATAAAATCAATAAAGTAAACTGATTAGTGCTTATAAAAAATCCATCTTAAAGGCCTCGTCCCTTTCTGGATGATGGGTAGAGTTATGGAAGTTGTAATATATGGTTATCGAACAACAATATAAGAAGCTGTTTAAGTTAAACAAAGTATGGAACAATATTATACTATACATAGTATTTTATCCATCTATGAAATTGGTCCTTAATAATAGATAAAGTTTCTATAAATGATAACAGAAATAAATCAAATAATGGTGTATAAAGAGTCTGCTGACTCGGGGCAGTAGTTGGTAGTAATTACCTATAAACGTCAAGCAGATACCTAAAGTGGTGACATAAGCTCATTAGTCCAAACTAGAACTATCATTAATTATAGTTTCATTGTAGCTCACAGGCTCCTAATCTCTCTCTGGGGAGATTGTTTAAATTATAAATTAAACAATTTCATATATTACTGTTAATTATTAATTATTTATTAACTTTATTATTTTATATAAAATATCATTAATACTTAAATTTAGTAATAGAAAACGTTATTCAAATTGTATCCTCTGTAATTTATACCAATTGAAGCAAGGCGATAATGTATCGCGCAATCTATCCCACTCCTTTTCTTGATCATAATATTTATATAAAAATAATCAAGGCTGATTAAAGGTTAAGTACTTGTGACCATCGTATAACAAAAGTTGTATTTGTTTATTAATGCAATTCTAAAATTGTTAAACATATTAAAAGTGGCAAGTTCTTTATCTTAAAATTAAAGACTTATAATACTATAATCGCAACCTAGTTTATGTTGGGAAATTTTTATGAAATACTTTTCTCTAATTTGAAATTCCCTTAAGTTAAAAATAAGAACAGTGTGCAAATATCGTTCTGAAGTCAAATTATTTTTGAAAACTAACATCATTAATTGTCTACCTATCTTGTGATTCATGGCAAGGTGAATCTCTGTATTATGATTTATTTATTTCGTTTAGTAGTAGAGCCTGGGCTCAAGGAACTGTTTTGGGTAATAAATTGAATAGGGTCTCTTATGCTATATTAGTTGCCTAAAGTAATTATTTTTATAAGGTAAGACACTATTATATATTTCCTTATTAGTGTTAATTAGAGTTTATTATATTTTAAATATTTTCCAAGAAGTATATGTTATTCAATTTTGTTGAGTTTGGTATTATTTATAACTTAGCCAAAGTTACAATATTTATATATAATTAATATTATATTATTTTATAATATTATATAATATATATAATTATATATATATATATTATTTATACATATATATATTATAATATATTATATATATTAAATTTACAATAAAATATATATAAATAATATATATTATAATCTATATATTATTTAATGTATTAATATATTATATTATTATACTTATATTATATATTAGTATATATATATATATATATGATTGTAAATATACCTAGGATTATTCAGCATAATACTGCTTGAATATATAATGCATTATATATAGAATTGACTTAATACTATAGTATTATTTACTGTGCTGATTATATATATATATAAATCATAGATATCTATACATATATATTATAGAATTATAATAAGCGCAATATTATATAACTATAACTTCCGATATTTAACCAAAATCTAAATATAATATATATATTATATATAATAAAACTCACCTAATTAAATTAATAATTAAAAGTTATATAATATATTATAATATATTTAAAAATTAATAAGCAATATAATAATAAAATATAATATAATAAATAATATAATATGATATAAAATATAATATTAAAATATATATAAATTTAAAAATGATTAATACATAAATATATATATAGTGGTTATATTCAGAATATATATATATATAAAAATTTATAATATAATATATATGGAATACAATATAAATATTTAAAATATTAGTTATTACTAAATAATATATATTATATAATATAATACGCTATAATATATAAAATTATATAAGTATTTATAGAATATATATAATTATATAATATATTTATATTAATAATAAAATCAGATTATATATATTATTATATATAATATATATATTATAATATATATATATATATATATATATAGTATATATATAATATATATTATATTATAGAACCATATATTATATATATTTGCTCATATATATTTATATTATTATATAATTATATATATATTATATTTATTATATATATATAATATATTAATAATATTATGATATATATTATATATATATATATAATATATATATATTATATTTTATATATATATAATATATATATATATTATATATATATTATATATATATATTTATATTATAATATTATATATATATATTATATATTATATAAATTATTATATATATATATTATAATAATATATATATATATATATAATTTTTTAATATATATTTCCGAGTTTTAGCCACAATCTATTTAATTATAAATTTGTAACCAGAGTGTGGGAAACGGGGACTCCAACTCAATGCCAAATACACCCACCAACCTCTTTCCCCACCCTCCGACCTTAATGAAAGAGAATTTTTACAATGGATTAAATACTTTTTGCACTAAGTATTTAGAAATTCCAATTTAGGAAGGTTTTGCTTGGAAAATCCCTCCACCAATTTATCTGCCTTTTTATGCTGTAAAGTCTGTTTTCCTTCGTTTATTTTATATATAATATATTAGCCCACGCTTGGCTAAATACTCTCTCACTTGAAACACTAGTTGGGGACAGGCCTAAAGTAATTTCCTTGAAAGTTTACACAATGCAATTGGGATATAAAACATTTTGCTTAAACTTTTTTCACACCAACTGATAGGTAATTCATTTGTATCTAGTCGTTTTTTTTGGGATAGGGTTTTTTCAATCATTATTTATCACTACATCTTTTGAATAATCGCGTGTTTCTTCATCAATACTGGATCTGTAGAAATTATACCAGTGCATTTGGTTATTGATTACTATCTAGGCTAAGGTGTTGGCATTCTGTCGATGTTCGTATTTTTTTTCCTTTTAATGGGTGGCGAACATTTAATAGAACACTGTTCGGAGATTTAAAGGTTTATCTATTTTCACTCATGCAACACAAAATGACCGACGATTCAATTGTTCTCTAAATATTGTGTTACAGAAAAACATCTGCCTTTATAACGGGGATCTCTAGGTAAGTTGCAAATAGTAATGAAGTCATTAATCTTCCACAGCTGCAAGCTTCAAAAACGTTTTTTAGCTCTAAATTTGTATTAAGCATCCCTTATTCATTCTTCTTTTTAAAACTCCGTCATCATTATTCATTTGAAGATGGTTCAAAGGCTTTCACTTGACGTTTGAAGTTGTAGATGGGGATATAATTTTGGAGACGAGTCATATAGATAGATTTTTTGGCCTCCCTAATGCTAATGTGACTGACTGTTGAGCGAAGGATTCGCAAGTATTATTTTAGTGAAATGTCATGCTGCGGAATCAAAGGGTTCCTTAGAAGTTACACTAGTTGATCGAGTCTCATCATGTCCTTTCATTTAAAGTTTGGCGTTCAGCAGTACGAATCTTTCAGAAGGATATTTTATTATAAATATTCTTATTCGTCAGAATCTCGACAATAAACCTGCCGCGCCGAACCAACTGCCGCTAGTTAGCAAAGCGGCGGATGCCGGATTCGCCGTATGCCGGATCTTTATAAATGTGCGGATGCTCCGCGGGACTGCGGTACTGCTGAATGCGGATCGTTAGTTCCGCTTGCATCCAACTATTTAAATATATAACATATATTAATTATATACTATATATATATATATATATATTATATATATATATATACAGTTATATATATGAGTAATTAGCTATACGGTAAGGCTGATATTATATAAGATGGAATATGCATATATATATATAATACAATAAAAGTATATATAGAATATATATATATAATATAAGTATACAAAATATTTTAGTATACAAATATATCATATATATATACTTATTTAAACTATAATATATAATTAATATAACTATATATAATACTATATATATATATAATATATATATAATAACGCTAGTACAGATGATAATGCATATAGCACTGTATAGGCAGTAGTATACGTAGGTAGAGGCCGGACTGCGTTGACGAAAGGATATTATTAAAAACACAAAAATATTTTCCAATAAACAGGCTGAAGTGTACTTATTCATATTAAATATCGTTTTACTTGTATATATGGGATTCAGCCACACAGAGATTAGGCTAAGTCCTACTTCGGACAATTTTAGATGGGATTCGACAAAGATGTATCAAAGCCTGCTACAAAAATCACAATATATTGTTTAATTTAGTAATATTTTAATTTTAGATGTCGTCGAACAAAAAGCTTCTATTAAAAGTGATAATTTTAGGAGACTCTGGAGTAGGAAAGACATCATTTAGAGAAGTAGTAGTGTATTTCTGTGCGTGAGAAGGTGAAAATTTACATTTATTTAAATCAACGTTACGGAGTTATTACGTGAATTTAAATTATTTATTATTTAGTTATTTTCCTGTTCATTTATCATTCGAAATTATCTAAAAACCAGTTTTCTTTTTATTTACAATTTGAATTGTTTTGATGAATTGTCATATAGTTATGGATATAATACGCATACACATAGAAGCTAATTATATATATATGATACGAAACATTATTTCAAATATAGATATTATATTATACATAGAGATATAAGTTGAACAGAGGTATAGAACTTCTAGCAATCATAAACGATTATATAGTGAATATTGTTGTCATTTAATGATATTATGATTATTGATTCTATGTGGATAAGTTATAGATGATATTCAAAATGGTCGCTGAAGGATCGGGCTTTGAAACCTCTACACTTGAGAATAGGTAAAGCCACGAGTGAAGTGTTAAACCTCTCCAGAACGGAAATTGC
>JABUQX010013734.1:0-34893 GCA_015478945.1 Trachelipus rathkii
CACATCTGGTTTTTGTAAGCGAGTTGTTGTGTCTTGCTAAAAAAAAATTCCTGTACGAGTTAGCTGTCCTCGCCGCGCTCTTCACTCAGTGATGTCACAGCCTAGGTCCTTGTATGAGGGTTCACATTCCCTTAGGTCTTAGGTTAGCGTTTAAGTATAGGTTATTTGGCTAGTTAGGTTGTGTTAAGTTAAGTTTGTGATTCGTTAGGGAGGTTATCGTTAAGTCCCTACTCTTCAATTTAAGTTTGTTTGTGGTTCATGAGGCCATTCCATTTCTATTAGCGTCACTACTAATGGAATATCTCCCCATCTCATTATATGTACATAGTTTATAGTTTACGTCTAAGGACTCTTATTTCAGTACTTTAGTACTGCCTTAGTACTCGTCTCCTTTAGGTTACTCTAGGCTTAGTTGGTATCCTTAGAGGTTACTTAAGTGTCATACCTCATTTTACCTGTTATCGGCTTCTACCTCCTTTATTCAACGTTAGTTACTTTTAAGCTTTTCATATATGTTTTGATTTCTTCTTGTAAGTAGCGAGGACTACACTATCTATACCTCCTACCTCTCCTACTAAATTTACTTCTTTCCTTCTTCACTTATTATTTATTATGTTTTACTGCCTATATCTCTAATTCTCTTACTTTTTTATATTAATTTTTACTATACTCCTCACTCCTGTCAACGAGCGTAACTCCTTCATCTCTTCTTTATCTCTTTCTCTCCCTCTTTCTTCTTTCCTCTCTGTCGAGTTCGTTCAGGATTTGGGTATTAGTTACCTTAACGTAAAAAAGAGCTTCACCAATCTAGAGCGTTCTAAATTATAGAGTTAATAGTATTGCAATAAAAACCGAAATTCAAACTATAAGTTTGAGTTATTAGTAGTATATTAATTGATATTATTAATTATTTGAGATTATTATTATTATCTTATTTTTATTCAAGCTAAAATTAATATTGTTTTATTATGATTTTATTTTAATCGTTACCATATTATTATATTTTGGATATGACCAAAATTTGAGCCGTCAATTTTTAAGTCCTGTATTCTTTATTTTTATCTTTTTAAGATTTCAGCACCGCGCAAGGTGGCATCGCCCTTATACGTCCCAGCGAATGCGAAGTAAACTCTATGGTAATTGTCTACCGGTGTGTATGAAAGCAGACCTAAGTATCCTGTGAGACCTGGCCCTTTGGTCGTCGGCAACTCCCTGCAATTTGTCCTCCTAGCGCTGTGTTGTTGTGCCGAAGTATTGATATATGCTTTAATTTTCATTCATCGGTCTGACTTGTTTATAGTTTATACCTTTATAATATAATTATAAGTTATTGTAATATGTATTTGTTGTTTGTTGTCGTTGTTGTTATAATATATATTATAGTATTCTCTTGAGGCTGAGGTCTCTAAGCTCTAAGGTATATAATTATACTATACAACTTTCATCACTGTCATTACTAGCTTGACTTTTGCCGTTAGATATCACGATAATTTGCATGAGCAAGTGAATTTTACTATTATGCACTTTCTATTAACGTCCTGATTACGTATGCGTATAAATTATCTATAACTATTATTTATCAATAATATTATATATATCTCTAGTATCATCTAATAATATCTACTATAATATATAATATATATATCTAATATATATATATTAATATTACTATATATATAGTATATTACTCTTTCTTACAGTAATCACCGGTATTTCTAATAAGAATGGATGACTTAAAAAGGAAAATAAGTCGATATCTTCTGTAAAACTTTAAATTAAACCATTCATCATATTTATAATTTTTGTATATCTTGTTGAAAATATATTATGTGCTATATTGTAAATAATAGACTTGTTATATGTTTATTTAATATTTATCCTAAATCTTCATATGTATAAAAATCTATATATATATCATATATATATTCTATATCTATTATAGTAGTATATATATAACTATATTTATTATCATCATTATATATGTTATATTATTATATATTTATTAAATATATATTAATATATTATATTATATTATATATTATATATATTTAAAGTTTTTAAATTTAAGAATCTCATTTTATACCTTGAAAATATGGTTTAGAAAGACAAAATTATCTAATATATAAATATTATTATATTATTATTAATTTATCATATATATCTATTTATATTTACTTATATTCTATATCTATATCATTATAATGTATATATATATTATATTAATTATATAGTAATATTATATATATTTTAGATATTATATATTATAATATATATAATATATTTATAGTCTATATTATCTTATTATTATCTTATAGGATGTTATATTATTTATTATATTACATATCATACTAAATATCCTATATATATATATCTATATAATATATATGATTTAAATATATATTGCATTTTAATAGCCAATCATTAGCTACTTTATAAATGAAACCCATAAATAATAAGAAAGTGAAACTCCAGCCCCATATTTTCAGATTATCCTAGAATATCGTACTCATAAGCTTGAAAAGAGAAAATGAAATGTTTTTTAAATTTGAGGAGCATCAAAACTTTTTAGGTCATGCTGTCCCGTAGATATCCTCTCAGCAGATTACGCCAGAGGGACGTTACAAGAATCCCTAACAGTATCAATGATCGTAATTCAGACATGCATTAGACCCTCTCCTTTAGATATCTTGACTGCTAAACATAAAATAGACGCGTTGGAACTACTCGCCAAAAAAACCAGATGAAACACGGTTATGTAGATTTTTAAGGTATATAAAAAGTTGTAGCAAATAGACAAAAAATGTCTACAATCTTTATAAATATCAACAATAATAATATAGAAGAGACAGAATTCAATTTTAAATGTAAGTGTTAACAAGAAGAATCCCAAATTAATCTGTGTAACTTGTTGTAACAAACAAAACAAATCAACGTGTTGTATTGTTGCCAATTCGTACACGAAATTTAAGAACTAAAATCCTCACACTTCTATATATACTGACAACTCTGCGCTGGTACACCACATTACATTCCCAAAAATTAAAAAAACAAGAAAAAAAAAGAATACTGTCTTAGATTCCGGCCTAATAAAAATTAATGTACCCGTTAATCTTAAAGTCAAAAGTTTAATGAATGTAAAAAACATTCAAATAAAAAAATTTCGTAAATTATTTGTATGTAATGAGAGCCCTGCTCACTACTCTATTATGTAAGACCAACAAGATTATATATAAATTTCAATTTTCTGAATATGATTTATTTTGTACCTAATTATTATTAAAAATATCACTGAGAGATAAAGAGAAACTTAAGTTAAATCCCGAATGAAATTCCCGACCTATAGCGAAAATATTATTAATAATTGTATCAATTATATTTAATATGAAATAATAATAAAATAATAATAATAGATAATAATAATAAATAATAGTAATAGATAAAATAATAATAATAATAATAAATAATCAATCTATATCTATAATAATAATAAAATAAAATGATAAATAAATAATAATTAATAATTAATATAATAATAATAATAATATAATAAACATTAAAAATAATATTTAAGGAGCAAAGACTATGAGGATTATTAGAGAATATTGTATAATAATATATAATAGTATTAATAATTCCAGGGCGACAGGGCTAGCAACCCTATCCTTTACTCTTTTGATCAGAACTTCCTGTATCCATTACATTTGGTTCAATTCTAATGCCGCCTAGACAACTACGGTTTTTCTTGAGAGCTCGAGGAGAATACGATCTTCCGAGAGCAAAATTGAAGAAGACCCTAGTTTCCACTCGAAAGGAAGTAAACCAACCTTGAAAGAGTAAATATTCTCAGAACTGGTACTTGGATAGCCATTGCGCCGAGAAATAGATCATGGTGCCTTCTCTAGGATTCGAAAGAGTATTTCTGAGCAGAAGAGAAAAAATGGGATATAAAAATAAAATACCTTAAACTTAAAGCATACAGGTTCTATACAAATTACACTCATTATAGAATATAAAACACCATCAAGAGATGAGTGAAATAAGTTTACATCTCGTCACTTTTAAATAAAAAAAAAGAAATAAGGAACCCTTCTATAACGTAGTCCCTCTTTGAACGACATCTTAAAGACCTAGCCGTGAAGCTTCTATTACATGAAGAAACGGAAAGCATGATACACAAATTTTTTTACCCCTCGATCAGTCACCTCTTAATACGTCTTTTGGAAAATCTAGACGTTCTTGTTTGAGATCAAGCCCGTCGAAAAAACCAAACGCAAATTGGAGGCTACAGTGACTAAACGCAAGCGAATAACTATTGAGAAGGATGCTCTGATGGCAGACGGAATTTTTATACCGCCGCTCTGAAGCAGGTAAATCAAGCATGTCGCAAAAGTAGAGTCTTATCATTAGATATGCTACAAAGCAGCAATTACAACTTATTATTAACATAATCGAAATAAAATTCTACTGAATACTTTAAAAACTTGCATAATAAATATGTATTAATTAATGATCGCCATTAAATGATATATAGAACAAGAAAAGTCACGTAATATACCAAAAGAATTGTACAAACCAATTTCAAAACCGAAACATTACATACCTCAACATGTTTGCATCATGATGTAATTTATTTCCATAGTAAAATAATTGAACAAATCATTTAAATCGCTACCCCTTTATGCTATTTAGTTATTATAGAGAGAGTGAGAGAGTATGTCCGACTAGCAAAAATCACTTGAATCGGAGTGAAAGAAACGTATGAATTTGAACATAAAGCTGTGTGAGATATTTTTTTGAGGCCAAAGTTAATCTCAAGTTTCAACAAAAGGGAACTTGGCCTCTGTTGCCTAACTAAAACTTATTTTGTATCTGAATATAAAGAATGGAGTTGGTGTTCGATAATATTAATATATATATTAATTAGTATATATATATATTATATATTATATATCCAATCCTATCCCTTTATAGTGTAGGAGTTAATAGTATATATTATATATATAAGATATATAATAATATATTAATTTTATCCTTATTTGATATGCTAATTTATATATATATTATATCTATATATATATATATTAGGAACTCTGTGGAAAAGTTCCCCTTGCCGGGAGCCCCTTAATTAGGAACCGCCCCGGCCAAAAAATCAGGAAAATCCGGGGTTTTCCTACCGGGTTAAACGTAAATTTACACTAAATAATAGAGGGTTAATCAAACAAAATAAAAAAAATATTATTTTAATTCCTTTACTACACTTTGTTATAGCAATGACTGCGGCAGAGGCTAAAGCTCCACCTAAAATTACATCAATTTTTTTTTTGGTATTTACTCTCTCTGATTTCAAATTAAAATTGAGGCAAAATTATAATTTTTTTTCACTGAAGTTTTAACATATAAAAATTATTCGAAATTCTGATTATAATCAAGACGAAAATTCGGAAAAAGGCAAATAAATATAATTGTTTAAAAATATTAATTATTTATTTGTTAAAGTAATATATCTTTCAAGAAAATCTATAATACTTCCCTTGCCGAAATTCGTTCGTTTTCAAAATTTATTTGTTTATTATAATTTGAATTAAATGATATATATATTATATAGTATATATATATTATATATATAGCGTTTATATATTATTTATATTATCATATAATATATATATAATATATATATATATATATATATTATATATATATATATATATATATATATATATATATCATAATAATTATACGATGTTATTATATCAGTGCCTGTAGCGTAATTACTCTTTGTTCCCCTTTTTTCATCTTTTTTTTTAGCTTAGTGTCATCTTTTTTTCACCTTTTTAAGGTCAATTTATCACTTTCTTACACTTTTCTTAGCTTTCACTTTGGGGCAAGTAGAGTTTACTTAATTGTATGATAATCTTATTTCTTCGTTTTACCTTGAGACTAGAATAAAAATGTGTTTAGACTACAAACGTAGAAGGTTGTATGCAACTCAAGGAACTGGAAAACATAGTAAATACTATTTGGTTAAATATTTAATTCAGTTTGTTCAAAATACATTACATAAATTAATTGGCTTTAATCTCCGCTGCTGGCGGTGCCTTGGCGCTACACATGGCAACCGAATAACTTATGCAATGACTTGTTGGCTAGATACGATCCTACAGCTTCAAAAATTAGCTGGGGCGGTGATAATGTAAAACTTTAGTCCCCAGTAGATGAAAAATGTTTTGATAAAATAGTGCATGAAATGGCGTAAAACATTCCTCAAATGGCTTCGGCAGCCAGTTATTACTATACATAGTCCAAAGAAAGCAGATTCATATCAAATTACATGCATTTACGACATGATTAAATTAAACAAAGATCAATTACAATTATTGCCTAGTTGTAATGTAAATCAAAACCTTACTATTCTATTCCTAACTCCTAGAGCTCCTTTCCATTGGGACGTTTAGCATATAAACAATACATTCCTTACTTGGATAGAGAAACGAGAATAAAAGGAGAAACATGCATATGGAAAGCTTGCAAAAGCGAACAAGACAAAAAAATTGCCGAAGAGGAAATTGCTTATTTTGGTGACCAACAATGAAACTAATTTCTGATATGAACAAATGCTGAAGAAGCTACGAAAAGAGGAGAAGAGGCAGAGCAAAGTGGAAGTGCAGGCAAACTGTTATGGGAAGCTAATGAAAGGTTGTACAGTGTTTTAAAGAAAAACAGATTTTGAAAGCAAGCCTTGGCCCAAGCGATCTGAATTGCTGTCACCATGTTCAGAAAGAGCATCAGCTGAAAAAAGACGTAGTTTGGAAAATTTACAGGTTTCTGTTGAAAAACGATAAACACGGTCTATAATCAAACTTTTCAAAAAAGTTTTTATATTTGTAGTTTTATAGTTTTTTTATATAATATTAGCTTTGTTTTCTTTCCTGTACCACCATACAGAAGTTTTATTTCAAGTATACTGTATTATCCATTTTCTTTACATTATGACTTTCTAAACTAACATTTCATTATTATCTACTTTCATAGTATAGTATTATTCCATTTTCTTAACATTATGACTTTCTAAAACTAACATTTTAATTGTGCACCGTTCTTTCCTGGTTATTTATATTAAAACCTACTTCATAGTTCTTAGCATCTCAAAATTAAGTAAATAGCATGTTGTTATAGGAAATAAGTTAGGTCACATTGAATTTTAGTAATGGAAATGGTAAATTCTTTTCACGACTTTTCTCAAAAAATATGTAATTTTGTTCAGGCATTTCAGTCAGCTTTTTTTCACTTTTCAGCATTCAGTTATTTTTTTTTTCACTTTTTTCAAAATTTTAATCACTTTTTTCGATAAGAAACTCACAACCCTGATTAATATATAATTATCATATATATTATATATATACTATATATATAATCGTTATATATATTATATATAATATATAATATAATATATATAATAATATATGGTATATGGTTGGATTAAAAGTTAATATACCATATATATAGTATAATATATAAATAATATATTATACAATTATCTTCTAGAAAATCAATTTTTTTTCTAAAAATTTCTTTCGAAAATATTTTATGTAATTTAATTAATAAAATGTATTCCTTTTTTTAATAAAAAAATATTATTAATTAAATTGAAATTATATTAATTTTCATCCTAAGTTTAAGACTTTCAGTGTTACTTACATTTCTAATCTTAGCTAACCCCGGACCCCGGCCCCTGGCTAAATTAGACAGCCGCCCTGAGCCCCGGCCCGGACCCGCCTTCCAGCCCCGGCAAAATTTCCCAGCCGCGTCGTCCCTACTATATATATATAATATATATATATATGATATATATGATATATTATATATGATTTATTATTCATATATACTAAAATCATATATATATACGTATTATATAAGGACATATATAAATAAATTACTCTCACAAGTAGCATAAGAAATATATTATCATATTGTTAATCGTAATCTTCAAATAGAGATTTGTTCTCACGAGATACTTAAAAGGTTCCTCTGACTTTGAACATTAACTAATTCAGTAAACTAGATTAGATCTGTCGTACAGTATGAATAATTATCTAGATACTTAAATACATATAATCCGCAGTCTTCTAATCTATCAAATGATCTATAGAATACACAAAAGACAGAAGTGAAGTTTTGATGTTCGTAATATAAATATTCAATTAACCTTAAAGATAATCCGAAGCAATGTATGTATCCACGATTATATCTATCGCGTATATAAATATATATATATACAATTATATATATATATATATAATATATAATATATACCCATAAATAACCTCATCTATTTATATCTAGCCGTAGTATAGTATTAATAGGAGTTATCAACATTGGCATCCGTTATGGGGGAGGCAAGGAGAAGGCCCTATGCCCCCGCCTGATTTTAGTAGTTCGTCAATATCGTCACGTATCCAGATTTAATACGCCATACGCCACTGTTTCTCATTAGCTGTTTAAAAAACTCATAGTATACGATATTTTATTGTTCAATGAACTTTTGAGTCTCTATGGCTTAAATTATTTTGTTCTAACAAACTAAGTAATCAAATTGGATGAGTTCATTGTCACATTAAAAGAAAAAACTTCTAAATATTGTAAACCACGGATAGAAGGAAAAAAATAATCGAAGTATCTTTCTTAAAGAATTTTTAAAAAAAATCTAAGAATTTTGATGAAGATTTTTCATTATCCAACGTCATATCCAAAGAATCCAAGCTCCCAAGACATCAGAAAAAGTTTCGCTGAGATTGCTTCAGAGTTTAACTATTTATAACCCTACATTGATTCCATTTCTGGTTCCAAAAGGCTTATTAAAATATACGAGCATCTACCTATCTACTTATGTGCATTTTGCACCCAGTTAAATTAAGAAAAATTAACACAAATCAAAATATTTAAAAAAAAAAATTATAAATGCATCCGAAGAGCAATTAAGTGGTGAATCTATGAATCTTTGTATATTCTGGATTTTTTGGAAAGAATTTAATGGTAATCCAAATAGATGAATAAATTTTGAGTTATATTCAGTTACATTTACTTTTTTCACCCATAAATGGTGCACATATTTTTCAAGCATTGCACAACGTATTCAAGTCATCCATCTTCGACCCATTCTCGACCTTCAACACTTTGCGACGATTGAAAGGTGTTTAGTTGTTTCATTACGATCGTGTTGATTAAGAGCGCTAGCCCAAGGCCACTATTTCAAACGAAATATTAAATAATATGTTTACTAAGCATTTTCACGGGTAAACGTTTCAACGTTCTATAAAATACTCAATAGATAGAAGACATCAGAAACAAGAAATATTAAGGCTTTTCTTTTACAACTAAAAGGAGTAAAAACCAAGTTGCAATGATCTAAGTAACCAACTGTCTTGAAAAACATCATCTTTCGAAAATTAATTGAAAATATTTATAGTAATATTTGTGGGCTTATGTGTGATGATCGATTTTTTATTATCAAGAACTTTGAATACATCGTCTAATACTACTAATATATATACTAATTTATAATATTTGATATATAATATATAACGATCTATAGTTATTGTAATACAACATCACCTTATAATATAAATATATATATATATAAATATATAGTAATAGTAATATATATATATTTATATATATTATATAACTAATAATTTGCCACCCCCCTTAAATTTGCTATATGACGGCCAGCCCATATATATATATATTATATACTTAGTTTATATATATTATCCTGTACTACTTTATTTTATACGATTATTATTTATATTTTTAATAATTAGCTATTGTATACTTATATATATATTTAACTTTATACGTTAGATATATGACATCTTATATTATTATCCTAATTATTATAATACTATATATAATATAATAAATTATACATATATATAAATATATATATTTAAACAAACTATATATATATATATATTATATATATATATAATATATATATATTATAATATATATACATATATTATATATATAAAATATAATTATATTATATAATATATATATATATATATATATATTATATATATATATATATATATATATATATACTTTATATATTTCATCAACTTCTTTTTTTAAATGGAGTATTTTTAATTAATTGTATAAAAATAAAAATACAATACTAAACTATTTTCTTTAAAACTTTTAGTAAAGTCCATAATTAAAAAATAACATAAAAATTAATATTATATATAATTATATATATAATAACTTAATATATATATATATATATATAATATATAATAATATATTACATCTGAAATATAAGGAATTTTTTTGGATGAAAATGGAGCACACATCAATTGGGTGTGTATAATTGTAAGAACGGGTGATTTTAAAATGAGTATGTTAAGTTGGGTGGCTGGCAGTCGCCAAAATCCCAAAAATATAACATGAAAATCATCACGATAATCATAAAGAAATTTCCTTGCAGGGTAGTTAGATAACGTTAAAACGAAAATAATAGTGCAAGTCCCATGTAATTTGGTTCAGTATACAGCAAAGTTATAAGGCAAAATAGGTAGTTTGAGTTCATGAGAATTGCTATCTAAAAAAAATGTACTGATGCAAGCAACTTTTTTCTGACGTTTAGCTAAGAGCTTTTTTTTCGTTTTTGATAAATTCTTGTATAAAATGGAAAATAAACAAGTCCTTTTCTCGACAAAAAACAATATTATGAACATATACAAAATATAATTTGGAAGGAAAGGTTATATAATTAAAATTCTAATGTACAAAACAGCTCATTTTAAATAAGACTGCGTAGTTATAATGGGAAATTGTTACAATCAATTTCTCAACCAAAAAATCGGGAATATTAAATCTATCGGTCTATTCAATAGTGGCTCCCTAAGTTGAAAATAAACCATGTTAGCATATATATATGTGAAATCGAATCAAGATTCAGCAGAAAAAGTTGCTGTTCAATTCCCCAGAGTGGAACACTCGTTTTCTAACTCCCAAGAGTGAAATCTGTAAGGATTCTGAGAGGTGGAAAATAAAATCTTTAACTGGAATCAATTTTGCTGCCAAATCAGTGGATTTTTTTTTATTACAAAAACTCTTTTGAATGTTTCATCGAAGAAAGGGAAGCTTTTCTATTACAAGTTTCCACTCATGGAATCGAACCAAAGACGAGCCCGAAACCGTTCTCTCGTCCGTCTCTCATCTCCCATTCTCTCATCTCTCCTTCTCTCTCTCTCTCCTCTCTCTCTCTCCTCTTCACTCTCTAATCTCTCTCTTCTCTCTCTCTCTCAGAACATATTTAAATTTACTGATATAAAAATTAAGTTTAAAAATTTTGTTTTAATAAATATGAACGGAATTGTAGATAAGTTTTATATTCCTATATACTAGAAATTATTTTATATATATATATAATATATATATATAAAAATATATATATATATATTATATAAATCATAATATATATATATATATTATATATATATATTTAAAAATATATAAACCAGGTTGGTCTCAAAGAAAATGGACTACACAGTTGGGAAATGCTTTTTGTTTTTACAGGTGTAATACTGTTTAACAGAATTCAGAGATTCCACTATGTTTTGAAGAGAAAAATGTTTGCCTAAACGGAAGGGCAAAAGAACCGTTCAGAAGGGAGTCAATAAACCAACACCAACGCAAGCCGACCATTGCCACTCTAGGGAGAAATTTGAAGCGCGAGTGGAACCGTTCACAACGTCAACAAAGAAACGTCTGTGAGAACACTCACGGGGGGCACGGACATCCGACCAACCCCTGCAAAGGAAGAAAAGGGCAGGTAACATAAAAACTCTCATCCGATGTCCCTCACAGAAATCTCTACACATAAACGGGAGCTTGGGAGAAAAACACCAGCTGAAAATGTTGATATCTTTCGCATCTTGAAGCGTCTACGTTGTAAATGTTACATACCAAGACTACTCCACGCTCTCAATGAAGACGATCCAGGACGGACGCGGAGACTTCAAATTTTGTGCAAATGGTAACCCGTAGCTAAATGGCAGAAGAATGGCAGGGTTTCCCATAAAATTGTCCTGAGAACGATGAGGCCTACTTTAAATTAAATGGCTCGATTAATCGCATAATTGTATTACCTGGGTCCTGTAAAATCCCCGCTGTTAAAGGCTGAATACCTATTTATTATATATTTTGTCACTGTGTGGTGTGGGATTTCAAGCATTGGGCATCATAGGACCATTTTTTTTTTAACGGAGCGGTCGATGGGGAGGGTTATCTATCCTTGCTGCCAGGAGTCGGTCGGTCCAATCATTGACGAGATGTTTGGTGATAACGAGTGATTACTTTCAGCAAGATGGAGCACCTCCGCCCCACTTACATCGCTATGTAAAGAGCCCTCACCTCGATGCCCAGCATTTCAAATCACATTGGATTGGACGAAGGGACGATTGAATAGCCCATGCGCGTCCCCAGATCTCACGGAGCCAATCGGAGCTTCTTTTCTTTTTCACGCAAAGTAGCAGTTTTCTTTCTACTTCTCCAAACGAGACAGAGTAATTCTTCCGCTGCTAAGTTTAACCCTATACCCTTACTGGAACGTATAAACTGCATGTGAAGATTAAATTGGAAATTCGATAAGCAATGTTTCGTACATTCCCAAATTAAACTTTGTTTCGCGAGTCGTTTGCAGTGACTGCGTCTCCCCCATTTGGTTTCTTGTTTTCCGTTAATCAGGCGTTCTTAGGTACAATGACGCAAATTCATTAAGAACATTTCCCGGCGAACCATGATATTTCTTTAAATATCATGTAGTGACTTTCTGTAAACAAGCCTTTAAACTTGTCACTATTTTCCTCGAGAAATAATAAAGTTGCATATGCAGGTCTTCAATATACGGATGTTAGTCACATTATTTCTCAGCACTTGTGATACCTATATATATACTTATTATTACTTAATATAATATATAGATATATATACCATAATAGTAACCTATACAATGCTATTATATATAATATATAAGTATATATAATATATATATTCTATAATATAATATAATATATACATAGATATATTATTATATAATGTGTAAGCTAGCAAGGCTATTAAGAATTTACTAGTGAGCGAGTTATATCGTTCGACTCCTGATAAATCCCTAATTTATCAGCACCTAGCAAAGTTGAACATAGAGAGATACATCTATCGCTCTTTCCGTCCCTTTATAACCTAGCTCGTGTCAAATATATTATCTCACTTCTCTCTATCAGTGACCAGTGACATTTCCCGCTCTCTCTCTCTTTTGCAACCACATGCTCCTTCTACGAGCCCTGTTGGAGAGTAATGAACACTTCGTATACGGCGGAAAGAGACGAGTAAAGCCTAGAAGATACAAACATATAGCACACACACACACGCATACTAAGAACCTAAACACTTTCACACACTTAATAACACACACTTTCCTGATGGAAAACTTCCCTTATAGCTGCGACTCTCTCTTCGTCCTTATAGTTTTGTTTGATAAAAAACTTGCTCGCGAAAACTTTGATTACTCAGATTGGATAAAGTTTAGAGTGAAACGTTAGCAATACCCCCCCCCCCCCCCCCCCCCCCCCCGCCCCCCCCCCCACGTCCCCCCCCTCCCCCCCGGAGACCTTTCACCCAAAATGAAGCAGACGTTAAAGCTTTCCGGTTAGAGGTAGAGCAATAAGGAGAGTTAGTGGAGTACAGCAATGTTTTAAGTCACCCATTGACGCATTTTTTAAAAAAGAATTTTCTTTGGCAATAAATCTTATTTCAAGTGGGGAAGGCGGAAAATCAAACCCGAGAGTTACTCTCCTACTTTAAATTATTTCTTTCCATTCACTGAACTCATTTATTGACACCTGTGTATAATTTGTGTAGCAAGACCAACAGGCACTTCCTACACTAACTGACACATTATATTATAATATACCGTTATATTTAAGTTTTCTGTTATATATCTATATATATATTATATAAAATATATAATATATATATAATATACTATAATATACTATACTATCATATATAATTATATATACAATAGTATTATATATCTATTTATATTGTACATTATAATATATTATAATATATATATAATTATATTATCATAAATATCATATAAGATATCTTGCTCAATTTCTGTTTTTATTATTGATTATATATCTATATTACGAAATAGTATATCCTTATGTATTACTATATTAATATAATACTACCTACCAATGCCTATATAAAGTTATTATATATATAATATAGCATATATTTTATGACATATAGTAATACTATACTCAGTGTATATATATATATAGTATTACATTATATATACTATATAATATATATACTATTATAATATATATATATATATATATACTAAATAATATATATCGTATACCTATTAATAATCAACTTTCATTATAATAACTAATTAACGTAATTATAAATATATTATAGTATATATATATAGTATATATATAGTATTATATTATAATATTATATATATGTATATATAATCATATATTTATATATCAATACAAATAATATATATATAATATAATACCTATATATATATAATATTATAATACATACTATAATTAATAATATATAATATATGATATATCTTATATAATGTTATACATATATAAATATACTATATAATATAATACTATTATATATTATTTATATGCATGAATTTGTATTTCAGTATATACCCTAGGTAGTATGTTCCATATATATATATTTATTACTATAAGATATAATATAATTATATATTATATATTATATATAACTATAATGAATTAAATCATGAATATATTATAATCTATTATAATTTTTATCTATATATAGACCTATCACCATTATATATTATATATATATATATATATATAATACTACATATAGCCTCCCACATACTCTCACGTGAGTTATACTATTCCAAGACCGAAATAAATGTACAACGTTAAACTTAATGGTAAATTTAAACAAAAACGCCAGTGTTTAAAAACAGTCTGTATTGGAACATTTAATGTTTATAGTATTAGTGCCTTTGACAGGTTATAATTATTATAATAATAGTGAATTATTATTACTTTTGATATTATCTTTCTGTTTACCAATATCTTAATTTTTTTTTAGTTTTAGGGAATATTTTTTTAGATTTAATTTAAACTCTTTGTAGATAATTTACTAATAATAATTTATTAATAATTTTTACTTAAGTAACTATTTTCTTTTCTACCGCCTTTTCAATGCTCCCCTTTTTATAAACAGATTGAAATATTAATACGTTAGTAATTCTACTTATTACTAAAAATTTGACCAATATTAATAATTAGTAATTAGCGTATTTGGCCTTTTGCTTGATAATTATAAGCGTGCATGAGAAAGATCCAAACTTGTTAAATAAGATACTTACTCACTCGTTTTTGTGCTTTCTTACATAAGTTAAGCGTAAGAATATTCCATCCTAGCATAAGTTAATAGTTGAGCCGACCTTAGATAAGTATACGCGCATAGGCCCACTATACATTTGAAATCCTGTACTTGGAGGAAACTAATTCTTTATCATTATTATTTTTTGTTATGACAAGACTTTACATTCCCATTTAACCCTATTTTAAATAAGCCTGTTATAATCCCATCTGATTTCGATTATGACAGTTCGTTTAACGAGCAAAAACTGTTCTATTAATAGTGAATGTAATATATTTATATAGGCCATAATAGATACCTTAAGAGCACATTATTGGTTATCAGCGATTTTTACCGACTTTATTTTGAACTTTTCCATTTAATGAAAGTGTATGCATTATGAGAAGGAGTATTTAAAGTCACTTGATCTTTACAGTAATATATATTTTTTTTGGAAAAAGTTCCATATATATATATATAATATTATATATATTATATAATATATATAGTATATAGTAGTATATATATACTACTATAATTATATATATATATATATATATATATATATATACTTCATATATATATTATATATATATATATATAATATTATATATATATACATAGTATATATATCATAACTATATATACTATATTATAGTATACTATATTACTATAATACTATATATATATCACAGCTACCCTTTTTCACGACTTGGGGTAAACAGAAAACTGAGCAATGCTATTAGGGTATAAGTGTGAAAGAGGAACACAATACCGAACCTAACAAATGTCTATTTTTTTTCGGGAACTTAAAAGCTTATGTGTAGCCTACGTTGTGCCGAAATATGTTTTCTCCCTCTACTAAACCGGGGATATTTATATATATATATTAACTAGTCATATATAATATAAATATTCATTCCATATATAATATGTTGTTCATCGGTAATATAATATTATATATATTAATATATTCTATATATATATATTAAATATACGTATATATATACATATATACTTTATATATATATATTAACTTATATATATAGTATTATATAGTAATGTGAGTTATTAATAATATATAATAATATACTATATATATATATATAGGACACTATATATAATATATATACAATAAATACTTATATATAATATCTATATATTATATATATATTAATATATATCTATATACATATATAACTATATAAATATATATATATATTTATATATCTAAGGTTATATATTATATTATAATTTATTAGCTTATGTATTTATTATTATTATTATTCTCATTCATAATTATTATTATTATATTATTAATTATTATTATTATTATTATGTATTGATTAATTATATATTCTGCTTGATTAATTGTTATTCAAGATGATGAATATGGTGACAGATTTTTGTATTTACTTCCAGAGTTTTTACAGCAAAAATCTATATATATATATATCGTTATTTGATTCTTTATAGGAATTTGAAAGTACTGTATTTATTACATATTCGTTAGCATTATTATTATTTATTATTACCTTATTAGTATTCAAATTTTATTTATTTAATTTTTAGTTATTCTATTTTTAATTCAGTAATATCTCATTATCATAATAATAACCATTTTTAACCATTGACATTATCTATGCCCAATTTGATTAAATTATTCTTAAAAATATTTGCTAGCTACATAGTTAGTAGAGTTTTTATCTTCGCAATTACTTACCATTACTATATTATTATATATAATTATAATTATTGAATAATTATTATTGAGATTAGAGATATTATTATTATTATTATTAGTAATTATTATTATATTATTATAATTAGAAATTATTTATTATTAGTATTGATTTATTATTATAATAGTCATTATATTATTATTATTATATTCTATTAATTTATTATTACTAGATTATAAATTATAACTATATATATATTGATAATATATTATATATTATAATTATTACAGGTTAAATATAATAAATTATAGATATCATATATGGGATTATATATTAAATGTAAGGAATTTCCTTATTTGGCCTTTGATTTTTAATAAAAAGTTTTGATTTTAGTTCCAAGTTCTAAACTATTTATTTCTATAGCATAATTTAATTTCCTTACACATAATTTAGAAAACAATTACAGTGAGAAGAAGAAGATATATTTATTAGATTTCCCGACGCGATTCGTCTCTATACTTGGAGACACAATCTTCTGAGTGATTTATTCTTTGTAAACGAATGAGTCTTAAATTTGACATATAAAATTAAATTTTGAGGTGATAGTCTGGCTGATAATACAATTAAATTTTATGTAATGTCTGGTCTGGCGTGTTTTGAATGTTCATGTGACAGCCTCCGCAATTTTTAATTTTCTGGCACTTTATCACACATGAACCGTATAATATTGTGAATGTGTTTTAGAAATATTATTACCTAATCTATTTGATGGACCAAATGTGCACGCTGTTGAATCATGTTCAGCATATTTGCATGGGCACTGTAAGCGAATTTGACATGTTCTCTCTGTCCTGATAAGCTATGCCTGAGTCGGTTATCTATTAGTCGTTGTAATGCCAATATAAGTCGGACTCGTCCACCACCGTCTGACCTCAAGGCATTAGAGATTGGTACATACTTTCCCAACGGTGATGGTTGTCGTTCAACAGTAGCCAGTCTCTTGTGCTATAGGAATGATGAACAGTTTTGCTTTGGACCTTATGGATCAGTCTGACTTTAATTTTTTTGAGATTTGTCTTCAGTTTTGAGGTGAGAGTTCAACCACTTTCTACAGCTATATAGAACTTTCAATAAATGAAATGAGGAAAGTGCCTTCGTAATTATTTGAACTCTCACACTCAATAACTAAAGAAATTTTACCTAAAAGTTAAAGTCCAGACCGTAATACCATAAGTTCCAAAACAACTGTCATCTTCTTTAGCACAAGAGAGTGCTTTGAACCTCCCGACAACCATTCAAAAACGTCCTTTGCTCTAACACAAAATTTTTATATAGCTGCGCGGCCTGAGCAAGACTGTAACGCTTCGACATATATTGGGTAACGACGAAATAATTGTCGACAGGGCATATCAACATCTATGGCTACAGTCCCAGCAAAATCTTTTGTGAACATTTCATATTATCTGAGGACAACCTTTGGCATCAGACAGTATGATTTTCCTACGGAAATACCTCTTTATCTTAGGGATCGATGTAGTCATAGAAAACTTAAAATCTGGGCGGAGGCTTCTACCAACAAAAACACGCACATCACAATAACATAAAATTTAATGTATATCCTGTTAGACTAAACTATCATTAGATTTTAATTATTATAAGTATAGTCATTTAAGACTCATTCGCTTACAGAAAAAAATCCTCTGAAACGATCCTCAAATAAAACGAACGCGTCGGAACTCCACATTTATTATATATATGCCGTTTTGCTCTTCTTTCTTTCTCCTAAAATTGTTTCTAAGATGAATTTTAAGGATTAAATTATGTATAATAATAATATTTAAGAAACTTTGAAATAAATTATACGTAATAACTTTAATTATATATTATAATTATAAATATGATACATTAAGAATTATAAAAATTATATAAATTATAATATTTATAATTAATAATATTCATTATTATTATATTATTATGTATTATTACATAGCATTGATTTTATTATTTATCCTATTTTTTTATTAATTAGTATTATTACTTCCATTATTATATTAATTATCGTATTATTTTAGCCCCCGTACTTCACGTACTGTAGGTGATTATATACCTTTATTTACATAGTAAATCTTTGTGCCGTATGTATCAATCTATAAAATTACTAATGTTTAATTGTACGAAAATTTGTTATTTGAAGAATTAAGAGGCAAAGCTCAATGCCTTATATCAGTGCCCGAGTATTGTCCTAAATTTTAAATCATATTCCCCTGTATTTTTGGGTGCTCCAAGTAGGACACAACATTGGTATTGTAGATTAGTAGCCTCCCCTTTCAGGAAATTGAATCTAATGCATAAATCTTTTACATTAAAGGTGACTTAAAAGAAAAATTAATAATAACACGTTCCAATTTGCTAAATTGACAATAAAACCTTCATTTCTTCGATGAACATACATTCATGAGTCATTAATTATTATTATTAAATTAATTATTATTACTATTCATTAGATTATGTATATTATTATTATTAATTATTAATACTTATATTATTATACTTTCATTTGTATACTTATTATTATGCTTATTATTATTGATTATCATAATTAATTATTGAATAAGTTAATTATTTAAAAATTTTAAAAATCGTCATATTATTATTTATTATCTTTATTATTATTATTATTATAATTTTTATTATTTTATTATAACTATTATTAATTATTATTATTATTATTATTATTATTATTTATTATTAATATTATATTTTTTATTATTAGTTTTAACAGTTCTCGGACGGAAGATATATGATTTTTGGCATTTATAATATTTAGAAGTAATATTATGTATTTCTATAAGGTACGGTACTTGTGGCGTGAAAAAGAACTAGAAGCAGGGTTTCTACTCTATATGTCCGTAAGCTCTCAGAGTGTATTTAATTATATTACTTTTTTGTTCTTCCCTTTTACGCTTTCTTGTTTTCAATTAGTAGGCCCTTCAGAAATTTTATATTATTTAGTATTTATTGTATTATATATATCTAAACTAAATTATAACAGTATTTCAAACCTAAGAACAACGCAATAAGTGTGGACTTTTCCTGGAATACAGATTTGGAATAATTGTATTTTTCGTTATTTTTATTAGTAATTTTATTAATTACTATAATTATTAAAGTTATCGACATAATTCCCTCATTTCTCCATTAAGCTAATTAAAAAATATATTTATTATTATTATTATTATTCATATTAATGATACTAATCATTAAACATCTTAATTAAATCCCCCAAAAAAATACCTTGTCTATATTTATTTATTAAAAATCTATCACTCTAAAATAGTTTATTCAAGTTTTAGCATCAAAACTCTGAAGATGTCCGAGAAGTTTCCGGACGAAAACCTGGTCCAGGATCTAATACTAATAAACTAAATATGCCTCTTACCGTTATTTGCCAAATTTATATTCTCTAAGAATAGGTAGGAACGAAAACAAAAGTGAAGATAGGTAGAAGAAAAATATTTAAGGGTAAGTTTAAAAGCTAAAAGTAAAACTTATCATTATTATTAAAGCTGGCGTAGAATTTCTATATTATTATTATTATTATTATTATTATTATTATTATTTATTTATTTATTATTATTATTTTCCTTATTATTTATATTATTATTTTAATTATATTATTATTTATTCATTGACAAATGTTGCTAAATAAATAAATTGCTAAAGTTAATATGAATATTATTATATTACTATTATTACATAAATAGTAATTATAATTAACAACTTTTATACATGAAAAATACAAACTATAGTATATTATTTCTTAAGATAATTAGTGATAATAAAATATCACTAATAAATTATTACCATTAATAATAATTTAATAATTTACATAATAATAATTTAATAAAATTCATTTTATATATTTACTTAATTTATTATTTATTTATTACTACTGATTATTATTTATATATATTATTATTAATTTCTAGCATATTAGTTCAATTATATTTGTTATATTTATTATTAATTACTTAATTTATTAATATCATTATTTTATATTATTAATTATTATTATTAAAATGAAATTATAATTAACTATCTTCATTGTATTTCTTTTACATTAATTATTAATTTTAAAATTAGATGAAAATTTTTATTATTTATCAATATAATTAATTATTTAATTTGTTGCTTCTTCTTTACACCGCTAAACATTATGTAGGGGTTCTAAATACTTATCTCTTCTTGCTCTTATTGACAGTTTTAAAATGAAAATCGATCAAAAATTCTACCGATTATAATATCTAGTAATTAGAACAATTTAATTATAACTCAAGTCATATTTTTGCAAACATTATTAATTATTTGTATCAATAATTAATAATAATTTAGTTTAACAAATAATTAATGAAGAATTGTTTAATTCGATTTCCAAATTATTATTATTATTATTATTATTATTATTATATTATATATTTAATAAAAATTATTATATTATTCTTTATTATTATTTAAGTTTATATATTATTTAATATTATTATTTTATTATTATATATTATTATTATTATATTATTATTGAATTAATATATTATTTAATATTAATTTTTTATACTATTAATTTTTTGTTATTAATAATGATCCATTGTTATTATTAATTATTGATATTATTTTTATATTGATATTTATAAACTTATTTGATTATTTATATGTTGTTATGTATATGGTTATCTGTGTGCTTAAACTGTTTATTATTATTTTTTATATTCTATTATTATTATTATTTATTTGTTATTATATTTAATATTCTTCATCAACAATTATATTAGTTATTTATGTTGAATACCATTCATCATCATTATTTGATAATAATAATATTATTATTATTATTATTATATTCTTATTAATATAACATTTCCGTATTATTTTAATAATACTATGAGTTATTAATAGTTATACCTGATGTTTTCATAGGTATTATGAAGTCTTTCCGGTTTGGTTATTATTTACATCATATTATTATTAATATTATTATTTATATTATTATTATGTATGATTATGATATTATTATTATTTCATTAATTATTAATTTATTATTAGTATTATATTATTATTATTATTATTATTATTATAGTATAAATTTAAACTGATGTAAGATTTAGCCTAAAAATAATAAGTTGAGCAACTATCCAAAAAAAAATTTCAGAATATTTAATTGACGGAACACAAAAATTCAGCGTTTTAAAAACGAACTCATTTTTGGGATTCCATAAATGATCAGGATGTTATCAAAGCGATAATAAAAAAAATCGGGTATAATGATAAGAAATTGTGATAAAAAGAACGAAGAAAAAGTGTGAAAAAAAAATGGTAGAAAGTATAGCAATAATAATGATAATAGTGATAGAAAAAAAGGAAAAAAAAAGAAAAAGGTGTGGAAAAAATAAGTAGAAAAGAATAGCAATAATAATAATAATAATTTAACCTTCTTTTCGGTAATGTTCTTTGTTTGCTCTGAGAATATTGAAGAGAAGGAGAGGACTTAAAAAAAAAAAAGGAAAAAAAAAAGTTTGAGATGGGGGAATTAAAATCATAAAAAGGTTCTAGTCTTTCTCTCTCTCCTCTTCTATTATTACATAAAAAGGAGATTAACCAACATGTAATAAACCATCCAATTAATTAGGCCAATAAACTTTAATTTAACTGTCTAAATGTTCTTTCCTTTAATTAACATTTCAAAGGTTTTGCTGCTCTGAACATAAAAGCTTGAACCAATCTTTGAAGTTGCCAATATTTACCAAATCCCCGGCAGGCAACTTTTTTTCTTTAAGTAGATTTTTTAAATGCAATTTTCTTTTTATATATTTTTCCCTTTTTTTCACAAGCATCTTCGAGGGATACGTCGAAGAAGGTCTCCGACACATAAAAAGGGGGTTGGGAGACTCGAGGGAGAAGTGAGAGATAATTGGGGGGGAAAAACTGAAAAAGAATAAAAAGAAAAAGAAAAAAAATAAGTTAAAAAGAATTTGGGCCTATTGATAGCCTTATTTGGAAGTTTCATTTAAGGCCGATTTCTGACGCATAAACTGGTATAATCTCACCTGCTTTCAGCATTCAAACGAGCTTCCCCGACCGTAATCAAATTCGGGCAAAATGGCTCAAATATATGATGGCTCTGATATTTCACCGACGGCCGTCCACAGAATCATTATCTTGTTTTATGCGGTCGTTCTTAGAGACTTAATTACGCAAAGGCGAAAATTTAATTAAAACTTGATCTGATAAACTCACGGGGGGCCGCTGTATGCTTCCTGCTCTGAGCTTTATTGAATGACATCTTCTCGGTCCTACTTTAAAGAAAAAAATGTACACTTCGAACACAAGGAATGGGAGAAACTAAAGATAAGCTATATGTGTAATAGAGCGGAGTGGAGAATTGAACAATTCAGCTAATCACTAGTGTGACTAAGTGGATGATATAATTAATTGATGTTCAGGATACATTATTGTTATACTATATAATATTATATATCTCTAATATGTTTTTGAGCTGAATTAGGGTTGACGCTATTCCTTCACTAAATGGTCCGTGTCAAGAAACTAGGAGAAAGAGCGTCGGAAGAGGCAAAGGAATGGAATGTAGGATAAGAAGGGATAAGGGAGCAGAAGGAGATGAGGAGGAAGAGAGTGGAGAAATCATACTATTTCTAGACTATTGAATTGCGAAAATGATATTTCATGGCTGTGTACGCGAACCAGTTAAGAAGAGCAAAGTATTGATCACTAATAAGTTGCATGTGAAGATATACAATAGATGAGTATTTATACCCATGATCTTCAATCAAACATTGATAGGTTCGGGCATTCATGGAACGATTCATTAAAATTTAGTTTATGTGATGAAAATGTTCTCAGATCTAGAATGTAATTTTTTCTATCGAGTGAGTTGAACAATGAGGAAGAACATTTAACAGTGGCCTCGTCACGTGTATTTTAAATATGATTAATACCTGTTTTGTACCTTTTTGACTAGGGTAAATTAGGAGATTATAGACGGGTCTACGAGCAGTGGATATAAGTATGAATTATAGTATAACATGCTATTTATTTGCGGGATTGTATTCGTTATTTTTATAGGATATTGTGGGCTTGAGTACCTTATTATACTGTTAACGTGAGAATTGACCGTATAGAGTCAAAGGATCGGAATTATACGCCAGCTGGGATTAAGCTAGTGATGTAGGTAATAAGAGATATATATATGAGATGATATAATAATATATATACTATATATAATATAATTTAGTAAATATATATATATTAAGAAGTAATATATATATATATATATATAATATATATGAATAATATAATGCTCATTGTTTAAAGATCTAAGTATCCGGTACTAACTTAATTGTTTTTGGACCATAGGTAACTAGTATAATAATAAGGATAAATAATAATTATAAGTAATTATAATATATATATATAAACTTAATATATATTAAACCCAGTATTGAGAATGGTTAGCCGTCTATATTATATTTCGCTAAGGTCTGCTTTCGATATAAATTTGATAACTTTATTGTGTACGGACTCGGCTTTGATGCGTAGTTATATTTAGAATTGAGGGTCGCGTGAATCCTAGGATGAGGTGATTGCCGTAGTGATGAGGAGCTGTGAGCATGCACGCCTTAGCGCTTGCTAGCTATATGGACGATCCTGAGCTCTCGAAGTATGAGCACAGCACCTACGAAATACGACATGACTCACAGCATCCCGCGTAACTCCTCAATCACCTTGAGCGATGTAATGAGGCTGACTGTAGGATCGCTGGCGATAGTCGTTGAGGAGTGAGGAGAGTAGGTTATAGTCACGCTTCGATCATAGAACTAAAAGATGAGAGACCGAGGTCGCACACACTAGATATATATATGATATTACATCAGGTAGAGGGGTCTATACTCGAGTAGGGAGGTGAGGGATGTAGTGAGTGAAGGTGTTGATGTCAGGCCGCAAGAAATATCTTAACTTTGATGATTTGGAGAGCTTTCTGTTATCACACGGACTTGGTTATATGAGTATTTATATATATATTATGAATTATCCGCAATGCACACACCGGAGCCACTGATGAACTATGGTATTTATAAATGCCGCAGAGAGACTCTCACACCTCACCGCTCTGGATACGACGTATTCAAAGCACAGCGCAGACGGATTATTATATAAACGCAATTATTATGTCTGCCTCAAACATAGATCGAGTTTTGTCGACAGTCAATGGTTCTCTCATTTGCACACGAGTACTGAGACCTGATCGGTCGAGGCACCATAGTATGGAGAGTGTCATTATAGAGTTTATAGTATATATATACCTTGACGTACATGTGTACTTTGAATCGAGGACTATCAAATAGCATTATAGCCGTCCGGCTATGTGCCAGAGAGTAGCAGATATGGCGACGCCATAGCGAGCTCACATTCTCTTGCAGGAGTAGGGAGATAGACTATGTTAGAGCACTGTTGATGATATGTATTTTTGTATCATGCTTGTGTGTAAGCTCGAGTGTGAAAATATTGAGTAATATAGAGGGCATGATTTCCTATTGTTAGAACTTATTGCTCGAGCTCGATAAACACGCTGGTATATATCACACGTGTGCTATATATTATATTTATATATAGGTTCTGCTCGAGTCCAACGGTTAGCCTGTTACTAAGGAGAGAGACGAGTCTAACTAGACAGAAAGAGACCTACCGATAGTATTTCACAGTTTCTCAAAGTGCACTGGACAATATAATGTGTCGAACAAGCAGCATTACAAGAAGCAAGCTCGGTTTTTTATATATTAAAACGCTCGACGTCGAGCGAATTGCTAAATGAACCTCATTACAAGTCTATGCTCACGGGAGACGGGTCATATAACAACGAGGAGAGAGGTATATATATTATACTCATATCATATACCTATAGACTATTTACCCTCATCACTATATCACCTACATAACCATACTTTACTACTATCAATCAATACCCTACTACCATGCACTGGATTTTATGCTTATGAGATAGGAGGTATCAATATATATATATCTACCTATATCTAACTATACATATACTATACTATACTATATAATTATAACCTGCTTATATAATACATATCACTATACACCATACCTTATATATATATAACTAATACTCATCACTCGACCACCATACTAATATATAAAATCTACCTTATATATATATAGAGGTTTTATATATATATAGTATATTTTATTTTAATATTATATATATATTATTTATATTATTTTTCTATTTCATTCTCTTACCTACAATATATTACCTCGTTATCCGATATCTGAACAGAAACAGCATAGTGAGAGTAATAGTTTGGAGTACTCTAGAGCGCGAGGATTCACCATACAGACTGCGATACACAAAGATAATCTTGGGCTCTATATGATCGGGCATGAGGTCAAGCGCGCGGTAGAGACAAGCGATAGTGTGGCCCGCGAAGCGTCGCGTATCTCCGAGCACACTATATGTGACTCACGTAAGCTCGAGCCTACGTCCCTGCACGGGGGAGTTCTTTAACTTAGCAGACGTGCGACTTCGAACTAGGGCGTTCAAAATTGTCCAGACTAAGTGCATAAATGTATGGCTAACTGATAATACGAGGAAGGAATATGTGAGCAGTCATGCTATGCGTCAGTGGTTTATGGCTGGATGTGTTATAGTATTATGTAGATCTTACACTAGACTATTTGCGTAAGCTAATGCCTGTTATTTCGGACTGATAAGGTAGTGAGGACAAAGATTCAACGAGTAATAATTGTAAACTGCAATACTAATATTCGGGAGAGACTTAACATTTTAAAATTTAATATTCATAATCATTTGGTGAACAGAGAGTGCAACACGCCACGAAAGAAACACAGAATCTCATCCGGGATCTGGATGTAAGCACGCGGAGTTGACGTTCCAGGTTTGTTCCGTCGGTAGATGCTCGGTGATGTCTTCAAGTGCTGGAGTTATTTTGACTAGAAGATCGTTCCAAATTAATTGAGTCTGGATGTGTTATGATTATCGACGTTATGGAGCTATGTTGTGTATGCCGAGGGGTGTGTGAGCTTATACTGTACGCATACTGGTGGATGGATCCCTGCCGAGTTATCAGATGGATCTGTAAGAGTATATGCGCCGACGATGATCCCTCACATACGAGCATTATTGTTTCATATCGTGCGTCGCGTTGCGGAGTGAAATCGACCGGAGAAGATGTCTATAATGGAGAGGGAGGTTCAATTTAACCGCGAATGATTGATGATGCGGCGAAGCTATAGAGTTGTGTCTATCGCGTTCATCATTGATGGCGAGCTCCTAGAGAGACGTCAGAGAGAGCAATTATCGCTTTTAATTATGTTCTTCAATTAGTCTATACTGGCAGGAAGGAAGCCATTTCACTGCCCATGCCTTGGGGTGATTGTGGCAGACAGGATGTGAGAAATTGTTGACTTTCACAGTTAGCCTACGGGTTGGCGTGTAGGACCTACGTCAGAGTAGCGACGGAGAGACATAAAGCGATGTATGCTTCCCACGGCTTAGGGCGGAATCTAGGTGTGTAATGCTCGCTTACATTATTGCTAACAGAGTCGTGTACAGCGGATACAGGGATACACGCTATGCACGTATCAGCTAATGTGGTAGAATAAAGGGTATAGAAGCTTTAGATTGCTACTGGTAAGTAATGACGATTCCAGAAAATAAGGGGAGGGATGTATTATCTGCGAGTGAACACGACCTCAGATAGGATCGCGAGCGCCCGGAGGCGAGGCAGGGGTGATAGAGAAACTCGCTGATTAAGATTGAATTATATGTAGTTGGGGATATTATAGAAATAGAATATATCTGACGTATTGTGCGCATAAGACCGTTGGAACTTGACGATAGGTTGCATGATGATAAGTGGCAACAACTGATCGGGACGACGGCGCATGCTAACTGTATATACTGAACTTCAGAATGGATGCAGGTTGGCGTAGGAAGTAAGACGCAAATTAATGTCCGAACAGAGCCATATTGCGCGTATTAGACATGTATAGTCTAGACCAGATATAAATGATCGATGAATGCTCTATATGATAGTATATTTCAGCGTTAATACGCTTGTATATGATCTTTACATGTGACCGTATAGTAAAATGAAATATGTGAGAGAAGCGCGTGTCCGATAGACGCACTCAGCGCAGGCTTCGAGAGTGGGCTTGTCTATAGATGCAATGAAGTCGCGATGTGAACTATGCAACTCAGTATGATGGTTGACGCGCGGACTAATATAGGCAAGACGGTTATTAGCGTGTGACAAGAGTAAATACATAATGTGCTTTAGTCGCTTGAAAGTGCTAAAGCGATTCGAAGCACATAAACATTGATCACTAACATGGGTATTAATGCGCACTATGATGCGTTCCGAGGTTACTATAAAGGACTCGTACTTGTAGAACACTAACCCGGATACACAATTTACTCTATATATATAGAATTAGATCTAATAACGCCGGCCGAGTGTGGTATTAATTAGATAACGGACACCAAGTAATATAGGTAGAATATATCAAGTATCGTCCTAAAATGCTAATTTGATCTACTGAGTATGAATGTAACAACTCTCCGTACAATACCGACCTGATACCATCGTGCTTATCAAACAAATTGTCTAATCGAGCTTGTCTATTTATCCTCATCAGATACACCAGCCAAAACTTACTCAAACTCTAATGTCTAATGACTCTTATCAAGAGTAGCTCGATAGCCACGTAACTAATATTAACTAAGTCTATGACGTGATTTGGTACAATATTTAAATTAATAATATCCCATAATATAAAAATGTTATGCATAAATTGGAAGATATCCAAATAAAGCTAATCGAGGCCACGACAGCAGAAAGTTGTAGAGCGAGAGAGAGAGATAACATGGAGAATGGAGGCTAGGAAGAGCGTAGTTGTCTTACCAACGTATTCGTCTTAATATTATTGATGTATAGTAGAGTCGGAAGTTATTCTACTCATTAATGAACTTGTAATATTTTGATTATATATGAAATAAGTTATAATATACCAGGGAGTATTGTGTAAGACAATGTTTATCATAAGAGAGCGATTACTTGACTAGATTATCTGCTTTGTATAGGCTAAATTCAATATCTAAGGTTCTAAATACCAAGTTGAGGATGATTGCTATTTACTTCTACAGAAATTTTTATATTTTAAATAAATCATTTCCTATCAGATATCTAGGACGTAAAAGTACACATAGTTCTACTTGGCTTAGGTGAGCGCGAACGTCTGGACCCAGATAAGCACAGTGAGAGTCACTAAGTCGCGGGACGGCAGAGAACTAATACATCTCACGTATGATATACAGTCTTTATACGTCGGAGTTTTGAGAGCTCGGGCTTTTTATCATAACTGAAGGTTATCTGATTGATCGAATAAGGTCGAGGATTTCAATCGGACGGTGTGCGCAATAAGGTAAGGGAAATAGGAATTGGTTGACTAACTAAGGAAGTGGGAATTTATACAGAAGTGGTTCGTGCTGGGTGTACACTCGGTGGAAGCGTATTTTAGGTAGTCGGCTTGCTTAGTTTCAGGCTGGCTGCATGCCTTTGCGAGATAAGTACGGGTTCAGTGACGCCTGGAAGATCTGGAGACGATAGGAGCGCCTCGTGGCATATGCTGTTGGAGAATGGGGATGCAGCTCTCATTTCATCATAAATTCCAATGGTGCAGCGCAGGGCGTTGACAGGATGCGGTAAGGAGCGCGGTACCATGGTAACGAGGAATAGGACTGATCATTTTGTTATAGCCCCCCCCACTCGCTCCGCTATACATCGCGGGCGGCGTCTACTCTGGCTACATCACGGTCCTTATAGAATCTATTTGTCGCGAGAGTTTGGTAATATGCATCGAGTATCAGTTGGTGGATAAATCATTGAACATAACGTAAAATTTAAGGTTTCTTTTATACAACTTGTCATCAAGCACGAAGGTAATATCGCTACGGCAGTAAAACGTGAGTACATACGCTTATCCCCTTAAATAAGAAACACTAGCAGTCAAATCTGCACTAGGAATATTCCGAATGTGACGAGGATAGCGAACAAGGACCCTAACATCGTATGCCTTAAACACGATGAACACTGATAATTCAAAACAAATGTGTCGCACACCCTAAACAATAGAGTAAGAGCGTAAAACTTATAGCACTATGCAACAACAATAACGAACATACACGCGGGGCCACACGGACTCACTTACACATGACGGGGTGAACTGCGATAATGTTTCGTTTATTAGAGGTAAGCTTCTGAGAGTGAGAGGTATATGCGAGAGATATCTCACCCGCGAGGAGTTATCAGACAGACTCACGAGTTCAGTAAGTGTACTCGAGTTATCGACACGGCGCGCGACAGATTACAAGCGGCGGTGGAATAGCACCTAAAACGTAGACAAAGTGTTGCATATGTATATAGAGATAAGCGTTTCACCCATCACCAGGGCAGACGACTCTGACCGTAAATGAAATATCTTAATCCACAATCGACTAACCTAACACACCTTATAATGCAGGATGAATAACTGTTCGGCGAAACCATAGACTTTACAAGCAGTAACAACATAACATCATAACTAACATTAAGGCAGTACGATAGACAGGAACATAAATCTATTTCAACACTATTCTCAAGCATAGTCTCTAAGCATAACAAATGGTGTAATGATCTGATCACAGCTTTGACATTTAGACAGTGGTAATGAAGTCAGGGTATGAAAAAAAGATTTTATGCCGATAACATGGGCTCTAAAAATTATCATACTTCGATAACAAGTCGAATAACGTTAAAATAAATCACAACGTTTTTGCACAAATGCAAGCGTGACAAGCGAACGAATAGGCTACGTGCCGGAATAAACTTATAGATACACTGACAGACAGTCATTAGTATGACAGGCCAGAACTAAATGTCTATCTCTAGTAAGCTCTAGGACACATACTTACGGCCAATGAATTAACTATTAACATTAACAAAAGTGTCCACAACTAACACCAGGTATAAAGGGGAACTCACACCTTCTATATCTATATATCACCGAACCTATTCAATACTTGTTCTCAGGCAGTATCTCTAACATGATTCTTATGACATAATTTTTACATTTGATCAAGACGTAATATTTAACAAAAAAATTTATCCATCCTTGTCTATTATACTGCATATAAGATATATATTGTAATGTAAACAAAGTTTTTTTTAACAAGTATTTTAACAAAATTATCATACCTACCTAACTATCAACATCCCCAGACAAATTGAGATACAAACATATAACACAAGTTTAATCCAGATCAGACTATAATATAAGTTCCTATGAATAGAATAAAATACAGAGATAGTAAAGTGATACTGTAACCGATCATAAAGCATTAAAAATCAGTAATCAGTAAAATCAAACGCATGCCGTGCCCCTTCCTCCCTCCCACCCTTCGCTATCATGATCCCATGTATTGCTTGTGATTCCAGTCACATTTCTGCAGAGTATCATACTCATTCGATAAACATTAACAAAAATAATAGGTTTCTTTAATACAGCTTAACCCAGACAATATATTGACGTAAGCGTTAAACATTCGTGTCACATTAAAGAAGCTAACATAGCCATTAACCAGAGACTTAAGAATATAAGGTACAAACGACAAACGCTTCACACCTTAGCGTCGCGAATAACTACTAACATTTAACAACAGAGTTCCATAAGATTAAAAACACAGTAAGTCCTATCACTAGCGTACAAAGCGTAACCCATTCATATACTTTTCAAGCATATTAAAAAGTCGTAATTAAATTTTCACATTACTGTATAGGCATGAAAAATTTAGCATAACCCGTCTAATTATCAATACTAAACCAGACGGAATAAACGCGACTTCTGCACGTAGAACTGTTTGTTTACATAAGACATAGTATGAAATTTAACAAAATCCCATCATAACCCAACCTTAAATTATCATAATCCCAACGAATAATTGATGCAAACAAATAACGAAAGTTAATCCAGAACATACTATAAAAACAAAGTGTTTATCTAAACACAACATAAAGAATAGATTCTTTGAATAAAATATCTATGATAAAGAAGTGAAATAAGTTTCCAAATAATCAGATAACATTTACAATCATAATCAATCAACCAATCCGTCGGCTGTAATTAAATTTCATTCCTACCCTTCCAGATCATTGATTCTAAAAAGTAAAATGATATTTCAAGAAATACTGTTTGGATAGAACATAACATAGGAAATAATTTCTTCTACACTGACGCAACGAAATATTAACGCTAAAACGTAATAAAAGTTTTGTAGCATCAATAAAGCTAACATATCCATAAATGTCCTGAACTAATTGAATCATCTAACGTTAACACCACACGACATAGACGCAAACAGAGTCACGCGTCTACGGGCTATCCGAATATAAAACTATCAACAATTAACAAAGTCTCTCTAACCGTAAACTTATATCATCAAGCTAAAAGAACTAACGATTGCACTACAGAACGTAAACTCTGTCTTTACACATTCAACGCACATCTGTATCCCACGTATCATTTGGTTGCATTTTTTAACTAATAACATGGAGTAATTATTAACAAACATTATTATTCATAACCTTACCTATTTATCCCTATACTAGACCTACGAGATTATATGGTTAAGGAACAAAGTTCCCATTTAAGTAAAGCTAAATATCATAACCTGAACTAAGAATTTAATGACAACGACAGAAACTGACATACCGTCACTATGAAGTAATCTGCTAATCATACCAAATCCCAACTATCAAAGGTTAAGTAAGCTAACTAGACATAACAAAACTCATGATCCCCACTTTTCCAACAAGTCATCAGCAGCTAAAGCCGTATTACCTAACAAAAACCCTTAACAAAGTGACCGAAGGTTCTATCAAAAGATTCAGCACATCAACTATGAACGACACTACATCGTCGATGCCAAAGTGTCACCATAATGCGAATGATAACATCATTTTGAACATATGATAAACGTAGACATCTTAGCAACCAATTCGTCGAGCAAACTTCCTAACATTACCCAGCAAAAATTACCCTATGTTCCACTTTCTAACACCATCAATCGTCAGTTAACCAGTAAATTATCTTACGAAATTAATAATTCCTCTAACAAACAATTTAAATTTCACACTGTCATAGTAATATTTAACAAAAACGTAACAGAAATTAAACACAGGCTAACATATCTAACACTTACAATGGGTGAAAAAATACAATAGATACTAACATCAGGATCTACGTATAAGACATTAACATTTGGACCTATGAATAAGTTCTCAACCTATCCTCATCATACAGCAAAACTCAACCTATACTGGCTTTTCAATCATAACATCGGCAGATAAAGTAGCATTATCTAACAAAATTCCTTAACAACGTGTCCAAACTTCAAAGATACCAGAAACTTGAACTAGAATTGAATAGCATTCATCAAAAGTGTCCATGCATATCAAATATTAACATCATTTGGAACTAGAATAAAACGAGAACTAGCAAAATTCTCCTGTCAACATCTATTAATAAAAAAATTTTTTTAAAAAAAAAAACCCTATCGAATCATCCATATCCAACGAAATAAACGCTACATAGTTATTCTTGAAGCTAAGAAATAATATAGGACTATGCATACCAGGCATAATTAAAGCGTGAATGAATCTGTGACATATAACGAATAAAACAATCTCAGAGCTTAACTATAAACAATCTGATAGGTTTTGGAAACAGCTCATCCTAGAGAGGCTGATTTGGCGACAATGGTAAGCATCTAACTTGGAGATCACCCAATGGGGATGCCGTCCCTGAATGATTGTGATTTCCACAAGAAAAGGGGTAGCAACCCTGATAAATGGGGTGAAACCGGCATTACCCCTCCGAAGGAGGGGTAATAGGCTTTCAGCCCGTTCGAGCCGAAACCCGCCATAGTCTTTTTCTGTTCTCGCGTTTCTTCTTTCCAGCTGCTTTCCCAGATGCGTCAAGCATATCCTAACATTTCAATGTTAATTTTTACATTGGATAATTTAAAATTTAACAAAAAATAGCAATAAACCCGTGATCTAATTTAGCATACTGACAACGAAATAAGACGCTAAGACATCAAGTAGTTCTTTTACATAAACATATATGTAAATATGTAACAAAATCAGTCATACCATAAACCTAATATAATCGTAACCAACGGCAATTAATTGCTCACAATAACAAAGTTCCATACAAATTACTAAAATACATAAGAATAATAAATGTTTTATTCAAGACATACATAAAAAAGTTCTTTTGATATGAAAATACATAGTTAAGGTGTATAGTTTACTGATTTTAAAGCTTTAAATAAAATAAAATCAGTAATACAAACCATCCGTCCCTCTACTTCTCCCCTCGCCCACCCACTCTTCCCTGAGTCTTACAGATCTATCGCATCCAGTCATATGTTGAGTATCATTTCGGCATTAAAAATAACCATAAAATAATAAGTCTTTACACATTGAACCAACGAAAATACGCTAGACGTAACAAAAAATTACTATCTAATAAAGCTAACATAATCGATAACTGACTAAAGAATATAACGTATACACAAACTACACATAAAACCCCCTTTTACGCTCGAATA
>JABUQX010013735.1:15000-27611 GCA_015478945.1 Trachelipus rathkii
GGGACTATCGAGACTGTCCCACTCAACTACAGTAACAACATTCTCATGCAAAACCCACACAGCACCCTTGGATTTGTTAATATCTTACATAGTATGAACTGACTAGTCTTCTACCAAAAGAAAAAACTATAACTCAGGGACATGCTAACCACACTACAAGCTCTAATAAGTTTGTCACAATTACAACATGCAGTTTTACATTAATAGCTGCAACTAAAAACCCGCAAATTTGTATTAGTCAATATATATTATATGATGCACAAACCATCCATATACCCATCCAATCCTTTCTTAAATGATGCAAGTGAGTCACACTCAACAACTTCCTATGGCAAACCATTTCAAAAATTAACAACCCTATTAATGAATGAATGTTCTCTTACATCAAAGTTATCATGCCTTCTTAATTTCTAGTTGTGTCCCCTGGTCTCCCATTTGTGGTCTACTAAAAATAGTTTATTGGTCTCAGTATTATCAATAGATGTAAATGTTTTGTAGACTTGCATCATGTCCCCTAAAAGAAATCGCCTTTCTACAGAAAACATTCCTAACCCCTTCAGCCAATTCTCATAGCTCTTACCCTCAAACCCAGAAATCATCCTTGTTGCTCTATGTTGCACTCTCTCCAGCATAACTACCAGTATGTCATTTCTTAAATAGGGGGCCCAAACTTGTGCACAATACTCTAACATTGGCCTACCATAGCTATTATACAGCTTACTTTATAACTTCCTTGCTCTTGTAAAAGACATTGAGATTTATTATACCTAGCATCTTATTAGCTTTATTCCTTGCTCCCAAACACTGATTAACCACTTTAAGATTACTGCTTATAATCATACCTAAATATTTTTCTTGGTCAACAGACTCAAACCAATACCCATTCATATCAAAGATGAATCTTTTATTTGAGCAATCTAGGTAAACAACCTTACACTTTTTACTTTAAAACTCATTTGCACTTATCTGCTCACCCAAGAAGATTATCAAGATCATTTGGAATATTAATACATCCATTGTTATTCCTTACTAAGGGAGCCACTTTGGTATCATCTGCAAACTTAGAAACCTTACACTTAAGTTCCTGATCTAAATCATTTACTGTATATATATGAGGAACAATAATGGCCCCAGCACTGAAACCTGTGGGACATCACTCTTCACTATTTCCCATTATGACTTATTGCAATTTAGTAGTATACACTACTTTCAATTCCACAACCACTCTTTAATCCAACCATGCACCACTCCACCTATTCCACATTGCGATAACTTTTGCATCACCATATGTGTGGTGGAACCTTATCAAAGGCTTTACTGAAGCCTTAAATATATATCAACTGGATCTCCTCAGTCAATACAGTCAGTAATGTATTCCATAAATCTAAAAGGTTTGCTTGACATGATCTACCCTTTCTAAAACCATGCTGATAGTCATACAATATCTTATCATCATATTTCATTTATCTGACCTTTCAGTAACTTTTGGAAAACTTTTTTTTTACAACCCGAGATGTTAAGCTAACTGGGCTATAATTTCCCAAATCTTCCTTACTACATTTCTTATAAATTATTAAAGTTTAACATACAGGTAGTTATAATATTTATTTAAGTATAATGCAACAGTAAATGATACACAATTTTAATAATAATAATATGGTATATTGGGAATAATAATAATAATAATAATATAATAAATAATAAGTAATAAAAATAATATGATACATTGTGAATAATAATAATAATAATAATAATAATAATAATAATAATAATAATAATAATAATAATAATAATAATAATGTAAATGGTACCTTGAAATGCAACACTTTTATGATTCAGTTACATATTCTTCATGAATCATAAGAACTTTAAATTTCTTTTTGTTTTTGCTAAAGATTGAAGGGAAAAAGAAAATTATGGGGAAAATAGAAAATATTCAGTCATTCACTCTTCCTAATTGTTCATTTTTGCTGATTTAGAAAAACAAAACATATTTCCAAATATGACTTACAAATTAACATACTCTAGGTACTAATATATGTAAAATCTTAAATCCAAACCCAAATTATGATAACAAATTACAGTAATAAATACAAAAGGAGCTTAATTTCAACTTCAAAAAATAATACCTCAAATATAGGCTATAGCCTATATTTTCCATGTATTTAAAAAAGATAAAACATTCATGATAAGAAAACTTACTAGATAATGGATTTCTTACTTCGTATCTTTTAAAGTATTTTGGTGAATTTATTCGTAAATTAAATTTGTTAGGGAATAACCCAACTAATATGGGCCTCGGAAAATATAAAACACTTCTAAAATACATTTTTTACTTATCTGAAATAAAAATAAAAAAAATAAAAATAAAATACTGCAACAAAAGAATATTCTGGTTGAAAATTACACTGCCTAAGTTGTAATGGTGTATATAGAATAACACCAAAATACAATAAATAAAAGATAGAAAAAGGATACCTACCAATGTCAAATTTCCCAGTGAAACACAAAGAAGTTAAATAATAATGAATGGCTTGTCTTAGATTCATAATAATAATAAATCATGTGCTCGCGATCACATATTGTAGGCTAGGTAAATAATTTAATAAGCTATAGCATCGAAAAATTATTTTTAACAATTGCCACTCAAACTTTTGCCCTTAATCGGGGAAAGGAAATTCTCTCCAAGTCTTAAATTTGAGACCTTCCCCAAAGAACAAATTTTGTTAATCTATGTATAAAACCGCAAGTCTATAAGATTTCTCTCTAATCTCATGCCAAAATTATAAACAAAAATAATTAATACATTCTTGTTTAATGGTTTCTAGCAAAAAGAAAATCCTAATTTAATGAGAGAGAGAGAGAGAGAGAGAGAGAGAGAGAGAGAGAGAGAGAGCAGAGAGAGAGAGAGAACGAAGAGAGGGAGAGAGAGAGAGAGAGAGCGAGAGAGAGAGGAGAAGAGAGAGAGAGCGAGAGAGAGAGCGAGAAGAGAGAGAGAGAGAGAGAGAGAGAGAGCAGAGAGAGAGAGAGGGAGAGAGAGGAGAGAGAGAGAGGAGAGAGAGAGAGTGATGAGATTAGAGATGAGAGAGAGAGAGAGAGAGAGAGGAGAGAGAGGAGAGAGAAGAGAGAGAGAGAGGAGCAGAGAGAGAGAGAGAGGGAGAGAGAGAGAGAGGAAGAGAGAGGAGAGAGAGGGAGAGGAGGCAGAGAGAGAGAGAGAGAGGAGAGAGGAGGAGAGGAGAGAGCGAAGAGAGAGAGAGAGAGAGAGAGAGAGAGAGAAGAGAGAGAGAGAGAGAGAGAGAGAGAGAGAGAGAGAGAAGAGAAGAGAGAGAGAGAGAGAGAGAGCGAGAGAGAGACGAGGAGAGAGAGAGAGAGAGAGGAGAGAGAGAGAGGAGAGAGAGAGAGAGAGGAGAGAGGAGAGAGAGAGAGAGAGCAGGAGAGAGAGAGAGAGAGAGAGAGAGAGAGAGAGAGAGGAGAGAGCGAGAGAGAGAGAGAGAGAGACGAGAGGAGAGAGAGAGGAGAGAGGGAGAAGAGAGAGAAAGAGAGGAGAGAGAGGAGAGAGAGGAGAGAGACGAGAGAGAGAGAGCGAGAGAGAGAGAGAGAGAGAGAGAGGAGAGAGAGAGAGAGAGAGAGCAGAGAGAGAGAGAGAGAGGAGAGAGAGAGAGAGAGAGAGAGAAGCGAGAGAGAGAGAGACTACTGAAGGCTTTTGTTAATCTTTAATTTTACTTGCTGTTTATACCTATAATTTTTTTGTTTAACTGATTATTTATTATTCAACTATAACATAATATTCATTTTAATTAATTGCAAAGTTAAATTCATAATATATTTAAATTTATTAATTTAGTTTATTTTCAATTTTTAGTCTGAAGGATAGGCAAAAATGGATAATGACAAAAAAATGGGCTTTTTCCAATTTCGTCACACAGTTTTGTCAAAAGTCTTATACAAAACAACCTCTCCCATTCTATCAAATTACAAAACGGCGTCCCACAGGGAGCCATTCTCTCTCCATTTTTATTCAACTTTTTCACTGCAGATCTGCCCACCTCAACCCATCAGACGACATCAGTCTTATTTCCCAACACCCAGACGTAAACACAGCCACACAACATACCCAAGAATATCTACATTTATTAGAAAATTGGTTAATCTCCCAACAGAATGACCGCATCCCCCCCTTAAGTCTCTCATTCAGCCCCTTTTAAACGACACTGACCGTATCAATCCTCCCTCCAATCCCTTAATACCCTGAACAACAACCTCCTTCCATTAAACAAAACCCAAAAAATATTAGGACTTACCTACGACACTCATTGACGTTTCTCCGACCAATTGATCAAGTCACTTCGCAAATTAAGGAAAAAATTCTTACAATGTTTCAAACTTCAAGAGATAGAAAACACACACTCACTACTACTATAATACATAACTTTAGAAAAATCTAATACATTCCTCACCCCTCATCGTTCCCAGACTCTTCAAAATCAAACACAAATAAATTACAAATCTCTCAAAATACAGACCTCAGAAATTATCACAAGTTTGCACTAAAACCACCCCAATCTAACATTTACATGACAAAACCTCCATCCTCCCCATCTCCACACACTGGAGATGGTGGGGAAATTCTATAGAAAAACTCGAATCCCACCCACTTTGTCACCAAATCTTTTCTCCAATCCCCAAATGACAAAGACTAAATCCCCCCTCTTTCTTCACAAGCTCAATTTATTACAACTACTTACAATATAATTCCGCCGCCCCTCCCAATAGGTCATGGATTACACATATCCATACCAATCTAACCAAAAATGATTTCAAAACAGGGATGGCAATTTTGGTGGGATTTTTTTGATTTTTTTAAAAAAAATCAATGTCATTTTTTGATATTTTTTATTGTATTTTTTGATTCGTAACGTCACAGGAATATAATTTGCAAGTTACAATATATATATCACTTGAAAAAAAAAAATCTCGAAAAAATCAAAAAATCAAAAAAATCACAAATTGATTTTTTTTAAAATATCAAAAAAATCACCAAAATTGCCATCCCCTAGAGAAGAACGCTGTCAGAGAGGCCAAATGGGACGCTCGCCTGGAGCAGACTCAGTCACCCATAAACTCATGCAATATAATTTATCAAACTAGACAAGTCATCTACCCCACTTGCACCAGATGTGGTCCACAAGTTTCCTCAAGATACAATAGAAGCACTTCTTTTCTGGGGTGCTCTGCTCTAACCGCCACGGCGGGCCGCTTCTCTATTTTTCATCTCTTACTCGACCTGTGGAACGCCGGTTCTGGAAGCAGTTTGGCCCTCAATTAAGGTGGGCAGTGGGATATATATATATATATAATATTAATATTATTATATATATATATATATATATTTATATTATATTATATTATTATATATATATATATATTATTATATATAATTAGGGATGTTGCCAAATATTGGTAAGTATTCGGTATTCCAGCCTATTTGGCCAAAATCTGAATATTCGTATTCGGCTTTTTGCCGTACTATTCTGGCCGAATATTAAAATGAGCCTGAAAAAGTTATTTCAGTTTTAAAATTTTAATTTTAGAAACTTATTTTCAAAAAAAAAAAAAAAAAAAAATATATATATATACCCAAATTTTATACCAAATATGGAAAAAATCTTTGTCAATTGTCAGATCCTATAGAGAGCATTTGAAATTTTTCAATATTCAAAAAAAATAGAATTCAATTTATTTTGGATAATATGGACCAAACATGTTAGCTGGTATAAGGGAGAGTGGCCTGCTAAACTTTTTCCAAAAAAATTGTTTTATTCACACATGTTTGCAACAATGCATTCACGATTCAATATATGTCAGAAGTCTTTAAAGATATTTTATTTACTTTGCAGAAGCATATCATCTCATTTTCACCATTCAGCAACGGCAGCTTTGCAAAAACTTAATACTTTTACAGATGCGCTGAAATGTCAAACAGCATAAATTAATTCAAGACGTTTCTGCACGCTGGAACAGCAATTATCGATATGCTAAAGATTGTTTGAACAAAAAGTTCCCCTAGCTAAATACGCTGCTGAATGCATTCAGAAAATGTTGACTGATTTTCAGAGGTAAAATTATTCATTTACTTGAGCCATTTGACAACATCACTAAAACAAGCATTAAACGTGAAGTAACAGTCGCCCAAGTGATCCCTTCCATTTTAGCAATAAATCTATTTTTAAATAAGGCAATTAAAAGCAAAAGCTTCAGTGGAATAATTACACTTGTTGAAGAGCTTAAGAAATCAGTAGAAAAAAAGACTTTCTAAGTTTCTATGTGATTAAATCTTTGTGTGTAGCTACTTTCTTAGATCTGCGATTCAAGCTAATTTTCAACATGAATCAGATGAATCAGTAAAATATGGTCGTTGAGGCATGGAAAGAAATGCATGAAAATTTAGCTCCTGACTCTTCTGCTGACGATGATTCACATAGTGGGGAAAGTGAAGCTGAAGGTTCCATTTTCACTTCTTTAATGGATTGTTTTAAAGAAATTGCGGCATCAAAATCGTCATACAGAAAAAAAAGTGAGTGTGAAAAAAGAAAGTCCCATTCTTCTGACAATGTGATTATTGTATATAAAAGTAAAAGGCTACATAAGGGAATAACATCAAGAAATAAACAAATATTTATATTTTTGCCTACTTTGACCAGTGAAGACAAGGATATTCCCTTCAATAGTGGATAAAACCCGTGGAAAATAGTTTTAATGAAATTTGAAAAAGCTAGCATAAATACCTTTCAGCTCCACCATCATCAGTCGCAAGTGAAAGAATATTTAGAACAGGATGAAATAATTTATGAAGCCACAACGAAATAGTGGTGTATCCTCCCTGAAAATGGAGACACTGGGCTCGTTAATGTACTGTCATTTTAACCTTAGAGCTTATTCAAAGAAGTTTAGTTTAATATCTTTCACTACGAACATTTTTCAATTTTCATTAAATTATTTTTTAATATGTGAAAGTATTTGTTCTATAGGTTAAGAATAGTTATTTACATTCTTGTTTTAATTTACTCTTGTAGCGTCAGGCGGGGTGACTGGAGCGACTTAGGCATACTTGGTCTCCACGACTAACCTAATGCCCTTTTTGGGATTTTTTGTTTTTTGAAAATCAAGGCTTAACTATAGTGGTCATAGCACACCAAAAAAATGAATAATGTAATTCTAATCATAATAGTTTATAATAAAGTTTGAATAACGTCAGTCCCCCCGACATTGGGAGGGCTGAAGCGGACAACATTGAGGGGTGAATCCGGACCATCTTGTTTTAAATTCCTCTTTTACGTATAACTTCAATTTTATTATTTTAATTTTTACTTAATATACATAATTATTTATCATTTTAAAAATTTGTAATAAGTAATAAAAATACTAATAATGATAAAAAAATAAGAATAAAAATAAGGTGGTCCGATTCCCCCCTCCGCTCAAAAAAATTTTGACACTTTTTTGAATTCGATTGTTTTTTTTTATTTAAATTTCATCTTTTTTTAAAAAAACTTTTCACATTTAATATAGGGTAACTTTTTATTAATATTAAATTAATTTATACGTTAATAAAAAGAAAATCATACGTAAAAATACGAAAAACAATGAATAGGTCTGAGTCAACCCTCCATCCATTTTTACGGGCGGAGTGGAAATCGGCACCACAGTTAGGCCCCGCTGATTTTTGTGCCACTAATACAGTTTTGGATAAAAATTTTATTTGCCAGTTTTAAAGGCTACATACTCGAGTGTATCACTGAAAAATAATTAAAATCCATTCCCAATTTTTCATTTTAAACGAAGTTAAAAAAAAACTCACATTTTTTCAAAAGTGGAAATTCTATTGAAGGACATTTTTGTACCTAATTTCTAACATTTTTTTAAAAATAATAAAAACTTTCTAAGAATTAAAGATGATCTAAATAACTTTGTAGTACTACCGCGTGGCTATTAAATGAGAAAATTTTTTTTTTTTTTATTATTTTTTTATTTTATTTAGAGTGGACCGACTCCCCTCCTAAGGAGGCGGGCCCGGTCACCCCGCCGCCACTCAATAATACGTTCTTCTTTATTTTTCCTTAATGGATGACGAGCTTTGAAATACTAATTCGGCCGAACTAGCGCAAGTGACTATTCGACCGAACTACTTTTAGCAGAACTATCGGTATTCAGCTTTGTCCTATTCGGACAACATCCTAATAATATTATATATATATATATCAATATATATTAAATATATATATATGATTATATATATATATATATTATATATAGTATATTAATATATATATTATATATATATATATTATATATATATATACTGTATAAAGGTTAAGAATGAAAATAAGGGGAATCTGCTTAGAATAATGAATAGGGATAGTGGCAATTGTAACTGATGAAATGGATAATGAGCTGAGTGTGGAGGGGGAAACACTTCAAAAATTGCATACATTGGAGAAAAAAATGGTGATAGTGAATGTGTGTGGTGGGTTTGATGGTGCAAGAAGGAATAGGTTTTTGGGGATGAGGTCATTATTAGTAAGGAGGAGGTAATGGGTAGAGTGAGAAAGTTTGAAGAATGGTAAATTTGCAGGTATAGGTGAAATTACTGGTGAAATGATCAAAAACGGAGCAAGAATGATTGATTGATTGGATTTGGAAGTCTGTGTAACAAAGCGTTTTTGGAGGGAATAGTTCTGAGGGATTGGTAGGAGAAGTAATAGTATCCTTATATAAGGGCAAGCGGGGATAAGGGTAATGTAGGATTTTATAGGGGAATTAGTTTTTATTGGAGTATTATAGGGAAATATATGCTGGTATATTGATCAAAAGAGTGCGTCGAGGACTGAAGAACTGATTTGGGGGAGAACAAGGTGCGTTTAGAAGTGGGTAGAACGTATGTTGTGGACTAAAATCTTGCTTCTCGCCATCTGAAATGAGAAGAAAAAATTGTATTTAATGGTTTTATGATTTTGCAATAGGCGTATAATGGATTTAATAGGGAAAGCTCTATGGCAAGGTGTTAGTGATATATGTTGGTGGTAGGCTTTGAAATGGAATCAAATATGTATGACAATACTGAAGTGTATGTAGGAATAAATGGAATCAAAAAAGATATAGTTTTAATATTAATAGCGGAGTGAGGCAGGGAATGTTTTTATGGTCTCCTTGGTTATTCAAATTTGTATATGGAGGCTGGAGTTATGAAAGAATTAGTGTTTGGGGTGGTAGGGGATGGTGTTAGAATGATGAGAATGGAGATGATGGAGGGCTGCCCTACCTATTATACTGCGGATATGATTTGGTTCTGTTGTGGCGAATCTGAGAGAGAGTTTGAGAGGATTGTGAGAGAGATTTGGCAGGGTAAATGTAAAAGGAGGGGTTGGAAAGTAAACGTAGAATAGAGTAAGGTTATGGTTGTGAGTGAGCGACAAGTCCTCAGTGTGAAGTTATGTTGAATGGTGAGCAAGTGGAACCAGTGTCTTGAGTTTAAATATTTAGGGTAATGTGTTGGATGAGAAGGCGAACGGAGATGCAGAGTGTAGTAGGAAAGTTGTAAATGGCAGGAACTGCTGGTGCTAATTTAAATCCCTTGGTGTGATGTAACGGGACTAAGCTTGAGTGGTGTAGGGTCTTACACTGCAGGGTAGGTTGTTACCTGTGTTAATATATAGTAGTGAGACTATGGTCTGGAATAAGAGGTATAGATCTAAGTCAAATGTGTTCATATGGACAACTTTAGGGGATGTGTTAGGTGTGAGAGCAATTGAAATTAAATGACGGAATGAACATATTAGAGAGTTGTGTGGTGTGAAGAAAGGGGTAAATGAGAAAATAAATGAAAGTACATTGAGATGGTATGGTCAAGTGGAAAGGATGGATGATAGTCGGTTGGTTAAATGGATGTATAGTGGTGTGTTGGGAATCGATCGGCTGGGAGACTGAAGAAAAAGTGGATTGAGTCAGTAAAGGAATGCCTGGAGAGAAATGTGAGTTTGACAGAGGCAAAAAGAATGGTGTATAATAAGAGTGAATGGTGGGGTTTTGTGAAGTGGTATGGTTATATCCCACCTGGGATAAGGGATGAATCCTACATTGGCGAGATGCCATAGTGAGTCTGTCACAGTAACATGAAACTCTAGGGTAGATTTCCTGACTGCGATGAGTTTTCACTAAAAGGTATAAAGGGGGTTGGTAAGGCTGGGCTTTCCTTTCAACTTGAGTTATATACTTCTACTACTTTTCTGTTTCCTGTGCATATTGGCACCTTACCCCCAGTCTTGGGGAGAGGTGAGTAATGATGGTGAAGATGATGATATATAAATACTTAAATACTTCAAAAAATAGATAGTATATAATAACTATTCTTTGAGTTTTTTTTTTTTTTCAAATGCTGTCAATAATCCATTCTTTACTGATAATTTTATAAATGCCCAATTTTTGGGTGGGCATTTATGAAATGGGCAAATGCCTGGACAAATGCCCAATTTATAGGCTAAATGCCTGCCCACTGGATAGCCTATTTGCCCAATGTACATCACTAGAAATGCCATAGGCCTAAACCTAACCTAAGTGGATCTATGTTGCCATAAATATAGGCCTACCCTAGATGCTGATGCTCAGGATTGAGGTCCAATCTGCATTGTTTAGGATATTGACAAGCTTAGGAAGCCGTGTAGGGTGTGCATGGGCATGTACTGTATATAATAAATACTGTATATAGGGTATTTAGTTTGACAGGGACAGTCTTGACAGGCCCATGTGGCTTCTTACTCATTTATTTCTTATGTTCTCATGGTTGGAATTTTTGACAATCCTTTAAGCTAATGGTGCACTCTCTTGCACTTTTTTTTTTTTAGTTAACACCACCATCTCACAGGCAGAACCCTATTCAAGGAGGAGACCATAGTGTATTAAATTATTAATATAAGTAATCTTTGAGACGGTGTATTTCACTTACGTCTGAGCAAGACGAGCTAAGCCTAAGGAATAGCTCACATCCTAGATTTCTATAGGCCTATATTACCTCTACCTCAATTGGAGATGAAAGAAAGATGTCTCTAACTTTAACTATGTTTGATACATCATTTATTTATTCCTTATATCCGCCAAAAAATGTAACTAGTTAATTTCTCATTTCTTCCAACATGTTATAATGCTTGAATAACATTAGAAGAATTTTCTAATGTTATTTTAAAGAATAATGAATTCAAAACCTTATAGCTGCACCATAGAGTATATTTGTGTGAACTGTGAAGTAGGGATGCCGCAGGAGGACCGATATATATCGATATTGATATTATCGATGATATTTTTTCAGCCGATATATCGATATATCGATATTTTAATTTCAGTATCGAATCAACGATATTTTTTTTTTTACTTCTAGAAATTTTGAGCAGTTTTCGTTTTTCATAAAATAACATTTAAGCAAAATGTGTGTATTTTTCAGGCGCGTTTGGATGATGGGGACATTTGTCTGACTTCGAGTAGGAGGGAAGGAGGTCAGATGACCATACAAGAGAAGAAGTAAAGGCCTCGCGGAAGAACAATTTTTCATAAAATATACCTATTGCGTATTTTACTTTTCAAATTAGATATTTATAAAAGTAATGAAGGTATCCTATATAATACAGGACAATACTATATTTGCAATGTTAGGCTAATTTTTAAATAATTTTTTATTTATCTAAATTAGACAATATTTAGTTTAAATGTGAGATTTTACTACTTTTAACTCGAAGATTTATTCCGCTTTGTATAAGTACCCAGTCCACTGCTAATTTTCAGGGCCATGATCTAGTGGTTTACTTTTTCAAAAAGATTATTAATTATATATATATATATATATATATAATAGTATATACTATATATATATATATCTTATAGTATATATATATATATATCTTATATATATTATATATATATATATATTATTATATTTTTAATTGTATATAATATCACAGAGGCGACTCCTATTGCTCGAGCTGCTCGTTGCCTTAGCACGATGTAATATTTAGATAACGATCGATTTTAAAAATTTCATAATGTTCGATAATTCTCTTACTTTTTTGCGAAAGTTTTGGTCAATGAATGAAAATATTACATAATAATATGACTATTATGTAAAATTGATCAAAGGTGTATTATTTTCAATTAATTAAGAAATGTGATCTTCGTGCTTGATGGAATAGCGGAGATTGTGTGTGTGTGAATTTAGAGTTTAAAATTGTTTATATTGTTTTTGCCTTTGTCATCTCTTAGTTACATTCTCCTTATGTATAAATTGGCGAACTACATTATAATTCTTATTTTAAGATATTATATATAGTATATTTATTATTATTTATATAATATAATTTATATATATTATATAAATATATATTATATTTATATATATATATATATATTTTATATTTATATTATTAATATATCTATATATAATTATTATAATATATAATATATATATATATATTATATATTATAATAGAGAGAGAGAGAGAAGAGAGAGAGGAGAGAAGTGAAATGGCAGAGGAGAAGAGGAGAGAGAGAGAGAGAGTAGAGAGAGAGAG
>JABUQX010013736.1:0-12500 GCA_015478945.1 Trachelipus rathkii
CTCTTGGAGTCATACTGGGTCATCTTCTACTGAGTTATACTTTTATGGATACTTTCACTTTCTTACCAACATTTGAAGCTGAATACTGATCTATAACACTACCTCCTAAAAGAAAGTTATTATTACATGGAAGACTAGTAGTCTCCTATCTTCGGAGACACCATTATGATAGATCTATTTTCAAAAGAAGAACTATTTCCTTACAATTAATAATTATTGTGTTTGGTACATTTATACTATACATTACTATTAATACTCCAAATGTGTATTTTATTATATTATTTAAATTATTATGTATTTTTCTCTAATTATTTATTTTATTAATATTTTGTGTTATTCTCCTAATGCTCATTTCCCCTCATTTTTCATATCCATTAGTATTTATTAAGTTTATTATTTTATTTATTATCATATTCTCTCTCTATATTATTATTAATTATTTATATTACATTTAATATTAATTTCTTTCACTTATTTAAATCTTATCCTTTATGGGTTTATATTTTCTAGAGTATTATTATTTCCGCTATTCTGTCGGGTAGGGTATCCTATATTGTTAGCTGGTCATCAATTTTGACCAACTTATGAACGTTTAAGTATAATTACACTCTGGTGATGGAGGTTTGGGCTAGTTTTAAATCTAGTTATCTACAACAAGATATTGTTGTTTATTATTGTTTTCATTATATTCGGAATGGACAGAAATTTTTTCATTCTCTGTACACTTATCCTCCAGAAGAATATATTATTTTTTCAACTATCGAAAGAATTATACTACATATCTTGTTCGAATAAACGTAGTTCACATCATTACGGTAATTCAGAAAGTTACTACGCTTTAATATTTTAATAAAATATTTACTATATTTCATCTTTTCAAAACTATCAGAAGCCGAGACTTGTTACTTTTAAATAAACTCAGTAAATTTCAATTTAAGAACATATTGAACATCAAACTCATTCGATATTTTTGAGAAGTGTCTATATAATTAAAGAGGCACCCAGATACTTTTTAGGTCCCTTAGAAATCATCGAGGTGAGAGGGATAGAGAGGATCCGGAATATTCACTAATATTATAAGGGAAACTATATCGTGAAATTCTAATATAGCAGTTATTCATTTGAGTCAAATAATTATTCTTCATCTCCTCATATATATATATAATATAGTAACTTTCCTCTGGTCCACACGTTAGGAGTGAGGTAGGATATTATTATAGTATATTACATTAATTTTATATTTCACTATACTATATCATTTTATGTTAGCTTTACTTCCATTAAAACATATATATCTTGAAAGCTGTAAAGTGGTACCATTATTATTTATATTATTATTATATTATTATGCATCGGTGAGATTTTATTTGTATTTGTACCACTTTCGCTAATTTGTAAAGTCTGGAACATTTTTGTCTTATTCTATTATAGTCACTTTAGTCGACTTGTACACTTCCTCACTAATCCCATTACAAGACTTTCTATTCATTTAATTTATTATTAACATTAATCTTTATATAATTGTAATATCCAAATCATTGAATTTTTAAAATTGTATTGTTATTTCATTATATTTTCTTTAGGCGAGGCAGGCGTTAGGAGAGAACAGGCAAATATAACAGGTGACCACTAAGAGGAAAATACTCAATAATATAGAAATAAATTATTATAAAGTATTCAATTTTATATATAAAAATAATAGTATATCATATAAAGTATTATTATTATCATATATTAATAATATATCTATAATTATATATATATAACAAATAATAATAATATATTACTAAATTATAATTATATATAACTTGTTTATATAATTGAATGATGCCGATCAAAAGCACACAAAATTTGTTTGAGTTGATAAATCATCAGATAGCGTTTATTTTTTTTTATATTTCTATTTGTTTTATTATTATATGACCGCAATTGAGTCTTATGTGTAATAAACTGATCTGTTGCGAATTTCTAAAAAATTGAATGACAATTTTGGGCAAACAAAAATACAAATTATACTTATATTTAATGTCAAAATCTCTTTGTATGATATATATATATGATAATTAATATATAGCTATAATTCAGTTTTATATTTTATTATATACATATTATATATACATATAACATAAAATAAACTTATCAAACTATTATGTAAAATAATATACATTATAGATTAATAATTTATTTAAATTAACATCATTTTATCTATAGTAACTAGATATATATTATATTAATTACTAATATAATAATTTTCTATATTATTACCAAACTATATTAAATCTATAACTATATATATATATTCTTGTTAATTAAAATTAGGTGGCTAAAATAACTCTATGCTTTGACTTTCCAACAATTTATATACAAGAATAATAGAATATTAGCTATTTCGTACCCAATACTAAGAAATTGTGTGATCTGACCGTGTCTAAATCCAGACAAGGTTTACAAGACTTATCCGTCATATATAAACTATTAGACTCACATAATAAAGATTTCTGATCTCTAGGAATATAAACGTTGAGGTGTGTATATAATAAACAATTACATATATTATGTAAAAAATATTGTGTATAACAAATGATAATAAATTCAATAGAGAAAGATTTATATCATAGAAATCTAGTCTTCTTTTCATTATTTTTAGTTTTTCACAGTACAATATTTTATACTAATTCCTGCAAACAACATTATTTAACACCAAACTAAAAGTTATTTTTAGAACAGCAAGATTTTTTATCTAACATCAAAATTTACTTCATATCATTTATTTAAAACTTATTTTGATATTATATCATTAGAATCAATTTTCACAATTCTTTATATTTGGCTATATCAAAGATAAGTATAATCATTAAAATATTTACAGAATAAATGTATTATCTAATAATTTTTTGTAACCATTTAACTCTATATATTTATTTATTACTCAGTGTCACTGGAACACATGTGTATAATTGTTTAAAAGAATTACAGATTACTATTTGAGTAATCTTTAAGAATTTTGAAATAACTAAAAATGTAATACCAATAATCGTTATGAGTAAAATATACCTAATTAATCATGGAGCAGTAAAAATATTTCAGCTATATTAATATTAATATATATTATAATTATATATTATCATATTATATTAATATAATATATAAATATATAATATATATATATATATTAATATTAAATTATATATATATATATAATATATTATTATATATAATAATATATATTATTTATATTAATATTAATTAAATTAATATATATATAATTAAAATATTATATATATTAATATATTATATATATTATATATTAATATATATTAATAATTAAATATATTTAATATATTAATAATATATAATATAATTATTATATATATTTTATTAATATTATTAATATATATTATATATATATATTATTATAATTTAATATTATATATATATATATATATTATAATATTAATATTAATATATATATAATTATATACTCACTATTAATATTATACTATGAAAATCTTACATATCGTATCTTTGCAATATATAATTATTATATTATTTATTATATATAATTATTATTAATTAATATATATATATATATATATTATAATATTATATATATATATTTATATATATTATAATATATTATAATATATAATATATTATAATATAATATATATATATATTATATATATATTATATATATATATATATATAATATATATATAAATGTTTTAAGGAGAAAACTGAAATTCTTTAGATTTCCCATAGAAATTGTGTGTGAGATATAATGTTGATGGTCATGCAGAGAAGCGTCAAATTTTGAAATTACGTTTAATGCAAGAATGGAAGAGAACTGAGAGATATGTTTAAGAGAATTAGGAAAGATGGAAAAAATTTAATCTTTGCCTAAATTTAAAATTAATATTATAAGAATATTAAAGATCATAAAATTTTATTTTATCAATATTTTAACGCTGGTTAATAACCTCTATATTTTGATTAAGAAACTCTAGTTAATGTTAATCTCTATGTTTTAAATTTACCGTTTTTAACCAAATCGTTATAGGTTACGTAATTCAAATGCTGTTGTAGAAAACCATAATTATCAACAAAATAGTTTTAATTATTAACTATGCTTTACAGAACAAGCTGCAAATCGACGTGAATTCCCAGATCCATCAAAATGGTCGATGATTTATTTGATCGTTGGTGATTTCTAAAGCCAAGTCTCTAGGAATAAAAATTAAAGCAAGTCCATTCAGCCTATTTTCACTTGTTGCTCCTCAAATACGCTTTAACTGATTTCAGTTTTGAAAAGCTTCCTTCAACTAAAGCTGTAGAAACAGGAATTACAACAAGTATTTTCAACGGTATGTATATATTTGGGAACAGTTTTCGGCACATTCTTCTAATCCGGCAAGAGCACTTATGGATTTTTTTTGAAATCCTTTTCACTTTTGTCTCCATAATTAACACTCTTCCAGGAAAATTTCATCGTAAGACCCAATCAGGTCTTCTTTGTAGAATTAGAATGCTGATTGAACTAGAACTTTTAAATGAAATATCAAAGTTGCCTAGAATAAGGTACTGGAGAGACGACACTGTGTGTTGGTGCGTTTAAAACCTTTTGTCTATTGAAGAAATCATATCGTCTAAGCATTCCATAAAGACTGTTAGTTGATAGTACGTTACAGGGTCTGCGGAAGATGGACTGAGTCAATATCTTTGGAGACTAACTGTTCTAGGTACTGTTATTTCGGTATTTATATGAGCGTCCGATCCCAGCAAAGAATCGAAGATTTTGTGGATGAAACTCAGAATCAGCGTTTTCTTTTTAAATTTGAAAAGCTTTTCTTGTAGTATTTACTTGTTCAATGGAGCTACATAGATCAAGGCTTTTAGTTTGAAGGTTTTGTGAAAGACTGTAGGACAATTTCAACACTTTTGAAGTTACAACCAGACCTAAAATAAATGATGGAGTCCCTATGTTATTTCAAATTTAATGTTCACGTGACAATTGACTGAATGCCCCAGAGATGCAACTATTGGTATAAGTATTTAAATAAATATTAGCACAGTTTCCAGCCTATCTCACTATCATATTTCACAGAGCGTTTTCATTCTCGTATTCTCACAATCTTGTTTTAATTGTTTCAATTTTTTTCTCTATAACGGAGGTCTGTTTTGCATTGACTCGAAACAATGTCAATGTTCTGATATTGCACCCATCGCATTTCTTAAAATCTGAACTTTAAATGTATTAGAAATTCACAAAAATTTAAGCAGTAGCTTACCCAGTGAATGTACTTGCTTTGGGAAATGACTTCTTATATAATAGCTTCGGAACCCTTGAATTCATCTCTCATGGACGAGGCCCTATCATGCTTGGTTTTTGTAATATTTCTGAGGCACAATGAAAACTGTTCTTCTACTTAGGATATATCTGTGGTTTCATCAGCTATAACTATGCAAAAAAGAGCTCTGACGCACATGTGATATAATCTTTTTTGAAAAAGACAGCCAAAAGAATCAATTAAAGCATTCTCATTTCCAAATGCTTCAATTTTTAGTGGAAGAAGTAAAATATATTTAAAAGTTTTATAAAAAGTTTAAAATATAAAGATATCATTAATAAAGCACTGAATTTGGAAAGAAAATGTTTTTATAATCTCAATGTCTCCAAATCTTTCAAAATGATGAAAATTTTAGTATATCGATGTAGTTTGGATTTCGAGTCAAGAAGGATTGTTCCACAAAATGTAAACTTGGTCCCATCAGTTCCCCTCACATTAAAGAAAATTTTAAAACCTGTTTTTAAAATGAAAAAGAATAATAAAATACATTGCAGAAATAAATAGGAGAGACTAATGACTTCAAAAAAAGATTTTACTAATACTCATATTCTTTAAGCCTTTAATTGCAAATTTATCCTACTGAAAATTTATTTAAGTGATTTTATGCTTTACTTAAATAAATTATTTATTTAAAAAATTTTCTGTAATTTAATGTTAATGAAATACAATGAGAACGATTTTACCAAATACTTTAAAGTTAAGTTAATGAATTGAAAAGGAAATTTCAGAGCTTCATTTAATCTCTATTATAGTTCGATAACAGGAAAAGTAGATAATTTGCAATATATATATATATATATATATATATATATATATATATATATATTATATAATACCATATATATATATTATTGTATATTAAGATATATGTGTTTATAATATATATATATATTATATATATATTTATAATATATATATATAATATATATATATATATATATATATATATATATATATATATTTTAATTCAGATTGAAAATAAACCTCCATCTAATTTTAAAGTTAAAAGAAATGTATTTTGTTAAATTTTCTCTTCTTTTTTTTATGAAGTAAAAGATGATTTTAATTTGATGTTTGATTATTTTGTTTTATTCAATTCTGTTTCAAGAGATTGGTTTCAGATAAAATAGTACACTATTGGGGCGTCTTGTTTTTTAACATTTAAATATAAAACAATTTTTGTCCTTTTGAAATTTAAATCTTTTAGTTTTACCATTTAAAAAAAAGTGACAATGTTGTTTTGTTTCTTATGACGTAGATTTCAATGTTGAAAAGACGTCACTTTTATTCCAGTTTAGGAAACACAAAACAAAATAGGAATTATTAATTCGGAAAATCTTTTTCGTATTAAAATTGAACTTTCACTATATATATACTATATAATATAATATAATACTTTTATATATAGTAGGTATATATATATATATATATATTATATATATATATATATATGTATATATATATATATATATATATATATATATATATATATATATATATAGTATGAGGAACAGTGTCACAAATAACTTGGAAGATTGATGACAGGAGATGAAAAAATTTCTTGATAAAATGAAGATGACCCTTATTTCTTTGAGTACTCAGAAATTATGGAAGGAGAAGACCGGGGGCTTTATAAGCTAGACTTGAAACGTTCTTTTTTGGGAATGTGATGGCCTAGTGGATTAAGCGCCCGGGTTACTGTTAACTCGCGACGCTGAGTTCAGTGTTCGAATACTCGCTGATGGAGAGCTAAAATCTTGAGGATTATAAAGTTAGGATTTGAAACTCTTGCTCTTAAAAAAATACATTTCAAATTTATTCGCATCAAGAACTTAGGAAAGCGCCATTTTTTAGTATATATATATATATATATATATATATATATATAATATATATATATATATATAATATATATATATATATATATATATATATATATATATTATATATATAATACTATATATATATATATATATATAATATATATATATATATATATATAGTATAAATGATATATATATATATAATCGTTAGTTATAAATAAAAATTTAATTATTAAATTATTTATGTAAATAACTGATGAAAAAAATTTAAAATTTAAAACTTTTAATAATCTGAGACAAATTTTAAAATAAATGTATGTATTTTAATTCTTACTTTTTCGTAATTAAATAAAGGATAATTTTACTTATTATACTAGAATTTGCCAATTTCAACCCGTTTCAATTATTTTATGAAAATTGGTGTCTCTAATGGACACCCTCGGGAAAACATTTCTCAATTCATTATTAAGCCTGCCTACTCTGAGCTTATTATATATATATATAAATTAATATATATATGATAATATTATATATATTATATATAATAATATATATATAATAGGGTATAGTATATATATATGGTATTTATTAATATATATATATATAAACTAACTATATATATATATATATATATATATATATATATTAATAATAATATTACTTTATATATACAACCAGCTGCTTACTTTGGTGGCTGACAAAAGATACTAAATACAGTCATTGGACATTGTTTGAATTCCCGCATATTAGTCCAGTGATTTTATGTAAATTTAAAAATATATATTATATTTTTTTGTGTTTGAGGTAGAAAAGTGCGAGTAAATAATAACATTACCAATGGGAAGTTAGTACTGAAGGACTTTCCCCTATGTATTCCTCCACTTGTTTATTTTTATGTTAAAAAATTGTTTAATTGAATTATTATAGATTAGATTTTCCCACTAAATTTTTAAAAGAAGGCTATAATCTAGGGAGAAAAAAAATCCAACCATTAAGCTATATTTAGCTCTCTTTTTTGACTTTTTCCTCAAAGAAATATTAAAACATTTTTTTTCGGGATTAAAATTTTAATTGGGCGTTCACATTGGAGAGGGATGAGTGTTTTAAAAACTAAATAACTACGCATAGTCTAAGCATTGAAAAGGGTAGAGGGTTCCCCTTGTCCGAGGTCCTACTACTACCTCCCGTATATTATATATATATTATAATATAATATATATAATTATATATATAAATATATATAGTAATATACTATAATAACTATATTATATATATAATATATTAGTGATCGACACGGAGAGTAATTTTTGGCCGGAGGCCAGAGAGCCGGAGGCCGGAGAATGAAATTTTTAATTCCTGCCGGAGAATGAAATTTCCATTTATACTTACCTTCTATATAATATATATATATATATATATATATATATATATATAATATATATATAAATATATATATATATATATTATACTATATATATATACCTATATATATATATATATATATATTACATAAATATATATATATATATATATATATATAAATATATATATATATATATATATAAATATTTATAATATATATATTATATTTATATATAATTATATATATATATATTATATATATATATGGAATATATATATTATATATATATACTATATATATATATATATTCTAATTCTAATTCCGGAGAGGAGCCGAGGCCGGAGCCGAGGCCGGAGCCGGAGAATGAAAAATAAATTCCGGACGTGTTCGACAAAATATATAGGAGGGAAAGTAGAATAAAAACACACCAAAAAAAAGCAAAAGATAAACGAAGAAAAGAAAAAAGCAGGATAAAAGCGATAAAAAGCTCCTTTCACCTATACCACTAGAGGGTAAGTTGACATATTAAAAGATAAATAGAAATTTAATAATATATATAACAAAATAACATAAATTATAAGAATATAAAATAACTAATATTATACCAACTAGATTAAAAATATATAAATCTATATATATATAAAAAAAACTATATAGATAATAAAATAAATATAAAAAAAAGAACAAGAAATAAAACAAAATAAGTAAATATAATGCTATAAAATAATATAAAATAATAATTAATTAAAAATATATATAACAATATATTAAATATAATAAAAATTTAAAATAAAAAAATAAAAAATTTATCTTAAAAATGAAGATAATACTAGAAATGATAAATAATATAGATATGAATATATAAATTTAAAATGAGTAAATAATTTAGAATAAAGTCTAAAATTAGGAAGAAATGGATAATTTAAATAAGAAAAAATTTATACAAATAAAAAGAAGAAAAATTAAGTACAATTACATAAAAATAAGTTGAATTAATTATATTATGAAATAATAAATAAAAGAATATATAAAAAAATAAAATAAATAATTCAATAATTATTTAAATCAAAAACGTAAATAAAAAAAAAATAAAATAATAAAATAATAAAAAAGAAGAATTAATATTATACTAATATAATAATTAAACCTTTAAGTAATAATGAAAGTAAAACAATAGATTAGAAAAAAAAAAAAAAATAATAAAAAAAATAAAAAACTAAAATAAGATAAGAATATATATATAATATATATATATATATATAATATATATAATATATATAAATATATATAGATAAGTAAAAAAAATAATAATATATAAAAATATATATATATATATATTGTACAATAAAATTAAAATTATAAACGTAAATAATAAAGTAAAATTACTATTTAAAATAATAAAGTAAGGAAAAAAAATAAATTTAAAAAAATTAACAGTGGAATAGAAAAAAAAACAAAAAAATTAATAGAAAATTAAAAGAAGATTCTAACTACAAAAAAATAAAATTGCCCTTTAATTGCATTTCATCATATATTTTACAGAAACACAGATGATGAATTTATAACTTTTTTTTATATTGGTGGTGGTTAGGTAAAAAGGTTGGAAAATTGCTTAAGAGTTGGGTTTAGGTCTCGCACCCTGGTACAACATATACTGGAAATTGAAATTTAATCTATTACATATATTCTATGTCCCTCAATTTCTTGCTTTTTAAATTTATTTGTTATCACCACCGCCCTCAGGCAGAGTCTTAATTGAAGAAAGGGTACAAATGAATAACAAAAAGGACAAAATGTAAACCCTTGCTAACCCCATCTAATCTAGGCTTTAAGGTGAAGAGATTAAATTCCGAAGGAAACACAGAAGATGGAAGAAAATTTTGCAGTTCAGAGGTGAATGCAAAGAAGAATGCATCATAAAATATCCACACAAAATTCACCTGCAGAGCCTGCACCTTGTGTGCAACTACGGCGTCCTAAAGGTGGTAGTAAACAACTGGTCAGTTTCCTCCAGCACATATAGTTGCAAAACCTATAGAAAAAAGACAAAGCAAAAACTTCACTTCTCAAATATAAAGGGTCAAGTCAACTCGAAAATGTGGAAATGTTTCAAAGTTTTTGCCTTTTGACTTGACTCTATCTAAAAGACGGATGAAACGTGTGCCCCCACTCCCATATATGAGAGCAGTACTCCATACAAGGGCGGATGAGATCCCTTATACCTTGCATAGGTGGAATTACTGTGAAGAAAAAAAATCTCGTAATCTAAACTGAGCCCTTCATCTTCTTTGAGGCTACTCTTGCAATCGTCGAGCTCTAAGGTTTCCAAAACATTTTTTTTTATTTATGCTGAGGCCAAGGATATTTATATTGTCTGCAGAAAAACAAAACAATTGCGAAAGATAGAAAAGTTAGAAGGTGTCTTTGAGGAGGAGATTTGTAGAAGTTGAGTTTTTATAGAGCCAATTTTCACTAATTTGAGAAGACCCCACTGTGAAAATTTATTCAGATCGGCAAGAATAGAATCGGAAAGATTAAGACGAGAAGCAATTCTAGATGCAAAAGAGGGAACAGATTTAAAATGAATAGAAGAATGAAATGTTGAGCCATCAGTATATGAATGGTAAAGGGTAGATGAGCAACTGAGAATACCGTTAGTAAAAAAAGGAATAAAGTAGAAGATAAGACAAAACTCTGAGGAACACCTCTATTGACAAGGAAGGAAGAAGTCCTCCATCAATCCTCCAACAATAACTATGGATATGATGTGAAAAAATGATATACAAAAGTAAGCAAAGAGAAGGAGGAAATCCAAAAGAAGGGAAGCTTGGATAGCAGAGATATGTCAAGAGCCACCACACAAAATAACTACCCATAGCCCCTAAGGGTAAAAACCATAAAACTGCGAGATAGGATAGTTTATCTCCAGTAGAACTTGATTACCGAAAACCATACTGAAGAAGGGAGAGAAGGGATGGGATACCATATGATCCAAGAGATGGATGAGTCTTAAAAATGATTTCAAAGATTTAAGATAAGAAACTAGTAAGAGCTATAGGGCGACAGTTAGAAAGATCAGAGATACTTCCTCTTTTCGGAATAGGTTGAACGTATGTGCGCTTCTTACAATGAAGTAAAGTGTTAATATTTAAGCACAGATAATATGAATGAACTAGGTAGGGAGCAACCCCCTAAAAACTGGGGGAGAAGAGGCATTAAGACAGCTTTTTTAACTAAAGTTCATAGACTTCAAAAGTCCATGCACCCTATCAAATATAATCACAGGTAAGGCATAGGTCACCTGAGAGGGGAAGGAGTAAGAGAAGAATTACCAAAGTCGTCCAGGATTAAGTTAGAGAAAAGCAAAAGGACAAAGAGATTAGCTGTTTTTGCTGGAGAAATAGCAACAGAACAATCAAAACAAATAAGAGGAGAAAAGACAGATATGTATTTGTTACTTGTTAGAGGTGTTTTGGCAAGAGACCGGAAATATTTGTCAGTAAGAGAACCAAGGAGATTAGCACATTTTCGTTTACTGAATGTTCGTTTTGCTTCGAATTATATCCCTGAGCTTATAAATCCGAGTTTTATAAATATTAGCGAGTTCGATAGGTGAACGATAACTTTTCTACTCCCGATACGCACCTTTTCTAGCTTGAATGGCGCGAGAAAAAGCGCTGTCGAATTATGGATTTTGAGGAGAAAAAAATTAGACCTAGAAGAAATAAATCTGCACATCTCATCATCGATTACAGTATACCACCTTATCGACAGAAGCCGAAACGTCTTCAGAGTGAAAGCGATCACTTCAGGGATTTAGCGTAAAACAATATAAAACCCTCCAATCAGCCTGATTAAAGTGTCAGAAGACACGCTAAGGTCAAGATGGAGCTGTTGAAGAGAAAGCATTAAAATTGAGAGTTATAATGCCGTGTTCAGATTTACCAACAGGAGCAAAGATGTGGA
>JABUQX010013736.1:30000-65000 GCA_015478945.1 Trachelipus rathkii
TGCAAAGAGCTCAAAATCGTCCCCCCCCTCTCTCTCGCTCTCTCTCCTCCTCTCTCTCTCTCTTTCATCTCCTCTCGAAGTTTTGGTTCTCTCTCTTCTTTATCTTCTCTCTCTTCTCTCTCTCTCCTCTTCGATATCTCTCTCTCTCTCTCTCTCTCTCTCTCTTTCCTCTCTCTCTCCTCTTCTCTCTCTCTCCTCTTCTCTCTCTCTCTCTCTCCTCTATAATAAGGCTTTAAAACCAAATTAATTTCTGATAGAGACTGATTGTCTCCTGCGTTGAAACGCATATATATATATATATATATTTATATATAATAAATAATATATATATACTTCATATAATATTATAATAAATATAATATATATATAATATAATATATATATTTATATATATATATATATTATGAAGTGTATATAATATTATTAGGTTATTATTATTTTATATATATATTATTATTTATATTAGTATTTTATTATTATTTATATTATATTGATGTTATTATATTATTATTTTGATAATTATTATAATTATTATTAATTATTATATACTTACTCTTCCCACCGCCTTTTTATTGCTTCCGGAGGTTCAGACAAAGAAAATCAGCCTCGTTATCTCATTCACCCTCTTTCCCATCCCTCCGCAATTTCACACATTTTGTTCTTTGTACGAAGAATTTTTTCGCCATAATTATTAGCGAAGCTTTATAACATAATAAGATATCTTGTTTTTAAGGTTAAAAATATGGTAGAGAGAGAGATAGAGAGAGAGAGAGAGAGAGAGAGAGAGAGAGAGAGAAGAGAGAGAGAGAGAGAGAGAGAGAAGAGAGAGAGAAGAGAGATATATATACTAAGAATTTAGATAGATAGATAGATAGGTATAGATAGAGAGAGAGAGAGAGGAGAGAGAGAGAGAGAAGAAGAGAGAGGAGAGAGAGAGAGAGAGAGAAGTTGCAGTTTTTAGGGTTTTATAGTTTTTATGTATTAAAATTAAATGTGTGTCACCAATAAGGTTCATGAAAATTTCTGTAGTGTGCTGTATTCGTATCATAGATATTTCTATACCCTACGCCCATGGGTATAATTATAACGGTTTTTTTTTTTACTATACTGCTTGAGTCTTTCCGTTTGCGGGTATTTGTCATGAATATCTATAATTATCTCTCTTTATCAAGTACTTTTGTATTGCTTTTCAATATTACTGATTTTATGTGATTAAAAAGTGCCTTGTTCTTTTATTATGTCTGGCGCCTGAGGTAGTTTTACCGTTTTGGAAGCTTAACGTCACTTTTATGAACTTGGTTTAGTTCCACCTCAGAGTGATACTAATTTCCCAGATCGAAAATAGGTATTGGATTATGCTTCCCTCTGAAAATTAAAATCAGAACGCATTGGGCAGTTCTCCCTAATACTTTATTTATTCCAAGGATTAAAAAAAAAAACAAAACATTTTTTCCTAACAAGGGTATTCGCTCCCTTTCATTTCTTTCAGACTAGATATTCTAATTTTCATTGCATTAACTTTCTTTTTATATATTTTTTGAATATATTTTCCCTATATATACTATTATATATCATATTAATATATCTATATATATATAAATATAATATTTTGTTTTATGTATAATAGCATAGGATATGGAGTTTATATATATATTGGGAGGTATATTTATAAAAATATATGATATAATTATATGTGTATTTAGTACTATTATGATGATATGTATTAGTTATTTATTTATGTATTTGTTTATTAGGTATATGTTAATAGTATAGAATAGGCTATCTATATAAGTTGCATTGACTCCAGAGCAAAGTCAAGAATTAATGTATCGATTTTTATATTTTTTAGGGTAAATACCTAAATTTTTGGTAAGCTAACCTTACCTAACCTTAGAAGCCTGAGACCTGATGACGCTTGAACATCAGCGTTTTACCTAAAGACTTGACCAAATTAACCGCCTAAGATTAACCTAACCTAGATAGTAACGCGAGTCCAACCACTTATAAATGTCCATATATATATATATATTTATATATATATATATTATATATTATATATATATAGTGATATGATTCGTGATATAGTAGTATAATTTAGATGATTGGGTAGGATAATATATAAGTGAGATTTAGTGTGTATATATATGTGTTTATAGGAGTGGTAAGTTGTTAGTACGTATATATTATATATAGTATCTGTGGTTAATTATATTATTATTCTCTATTCACCAAAATTTACCCCTTGTTAGTCCTTTGTTACAAGGTAATTTTAATAATTCTCCCCATAGGGTTTGTAAATTCCCATCTTCATTTTCTTTCCCAAGTAAACTCCTTGAGTAATTTCTTTTTTATTTTTCTCTTTCACTATTTTTCATTAAGGTTTTTCGTTTCCCTTTGCCCTTTCCTATAATCTCAAAATTAATTATTTCATCTATTGGATTTTTTTCTTTCTATTGAATTATTATTGGTTTTCAAATTACTTTATATTTATTCTATAATTTCCATGTCCTTCTTCCCATATTCCCTCGTTTTCCATTAAGACTTAGGTTATTTTGTTCTGTTTTAGATTTCAAAACGATTCTGCCGCATCTTTCAAACATGTTCCTACACTTATGTACTTCCTTCTTCTTCTTTGCGGGATGTTAACTTCCTGTAACTTTTACACCCAATTCACGTTATGAAAAAAAATTCATCAACGAAAAGCAGTACACGTTTGTCTTTTTTTTGTAATGTTCTTTCACCTTTGGTCACAAACATGGAAAACTTCACGCGGGTGAATTTATCCTAGTACTATTTTGCATTAAGTAGGTTTCACATGTAAATCAACAATATAATTCCCTTGAAAGTATGAATAGCTTTGCTCTTTTATTAATAAATCACTCACATATTGACTCTCTCCAACCTCATATAGTATTCCCCATGAAGTTTTTACGAGCGGGAAAATTAATTCCCTTGAAAGTATGAATAGCTTCTTTGTTCTATTAATACAATTACTAACATATTGATATATTATATATATATATATAAAGACGAGAGAAGAGTGAGCAGCAGCAGAAGAGACAAGACCACGAATGACGAGGAGACGAGACCATACACACACCCACGCCACCACCCGACCGAAACCAAACGACGCACGACACAAAGGGACACACCCAAGGCGCCAGCCAAAGAGACCACGAGACAACGACCACCACACCCCAACCGACGCCCAACCAACCCACCACACAAAGAGAACGAGAGACCGCATCAGACACAGACGAGACACCCACAAAAAAGTGTCAGAGATAGCACCCGAACGAAAAGACAACAGGAGACAGAGAACACGCACACGAGAAGCAAACCAACAGCCAGCAATCCACCACCACTCGCAGCCGACGCTTTATAGCACAACCCCCAACAACGCAGCCATCGCACCTAATCACACCCACCCCAACATCTACACACCCCACAAGATCCACTCTCCCCTCTCTCACCACATACAAACCCCACAACACTGTACAAGAAAAATCTACTAAAAAATTGGCTACTTTCTTACCACCCCAGTACATAATATAAAAAACTCACTACACTTTACCACAAAACTACAAAAAAAAAATACCAAGGATATACTACCAACACACATGATCAACACACCCCACACGTAGCTAAAACACTCAACCACACAAACAACCCAATATAGAAACCCCACAATACAACATCACAACCCTATTACCACTCCCTACTAACCAAACCACACAACTCACATAGCCCACACAAAATACCGCCTACCAATAACCACCGACATACCTCTATTATATCTATACCATCAAACATAATACTCACCCATACCAAACCATAGAATCACATAACAACTCACACAGGAAACATTTGGTGATTTTCACATTAATATACCACTCACCACCAACAATAACCCCAAACAAAACAACAAAATACTAAGACAAACACAATAAACATATATATATATATATATATATATATATAATAGTATATATATATATAATTATATATATATATAGGAGTATATATATATATTGATATAAATATATAATATATAATTATATAATAGTATAAATATCACGTAGCGGTCACATGCACATATATACTAAATAATATGAATAGTACATATATATATAAAATACTATATATATATTATATATATATATACTATATATATTAAAATTATAAGAGGGCTTGTTATATTAAGGAGAAGATTGGTAACATTTCGAAATTGGTCTAGCTAAATAATTATTTTCTTTCGATTTGTTCCCTGAACATTAAAGATTGATAAATTACTATGTTATTTTTGCATACTTAATAGGTAAACTAATGCGCCTTGGAAAGTTTCTCTTCAACTCGGAAATTTATGGCTACATAATAAATAAAATGCTAAATTTTGCACAAAATTTTGATGAACAAATATTTTAGGAATTTTTCTATCAAATTATATATACATAACCGGTAATAATTTTACCGCTAATAATTTTTTATACATTTTATTATATAAATTTTTTATTTTTTTTTCTTGAAAGTCTACATATTTTTGTATAGTTAATAAAAAAGTATTTTTTTTTTGTTTGAATTTTACACCAATAATGGTAAGAAGCAATTCCTTGTTGAAGTGTCTTAATTTAGCTTTGGCTTCATTATAGGCTTGCGTGAACCTCACTGTATTTTATGGTTTATTTATAGTCCGCCACCTCACTGTGATTTATATGGACAGGAGGGTAAGACGAGATTATTAAGAGTAGAGAGAGAGAGAGAGAGGAAGGGAAAGAGATGAAAAAGAAGAGAGAGAAGAGAGAAGAGAGAGAGAGAAGAGAGAGAGAGAGAGAGAGAGAAGTTTAAAATAATTGCATAGAAATTATAACATAAACAAAAAAACGATTGAATTTGTTCTATACAATATCAAATGCAGAGAGATGAGGCTAAATTAGTAATATGTATGGGGAAGAGAAGAGAGAGAGAGAGAAAAGGGAGAGAGAGAGAGACGAGAGAAGAGAGAGAGAGAGAAGAGACAACCCACACCACCTACATAACTCAAAACAAACGAAAAGCGAACACGAGATAAATCAACAGAAACCACACGAGAAAAGCAGAGGCAAACACATTACCCTACATATAAAAACGATAAGGTTAGGTTATAAGGGAAATAGTTCGACGGAGAGAGAGAGAGGAAACGATTCGAGAGATGATACTGCTACAGTAGGAGAGAGAGTGAGAGAGAGAAGGAGAGAGAAGAGAAGAGAGAGTCAAATAGGGACGAGCGGGCAGCAGTGTGAGGAGAGAGAAAGAGATAAGGTAGAAACACCTAACTATTATAACGATAATCCTGAGGGGAGAGAGTGATTGATTTTAGGTGTCATGAAAAAAATAATAAAAAAAATATGTTTAACAAATACGGATCATATTTATACGTGATATACTATATATAATGATATTTATATGGATATTAATATATATAATAGTATTAATTATATATTAGTTATTTATTAATATGTTAGTATATAATTTAAATATTGAATAATATATATATATATATATGAATTTATATATATATATATAATATATAATTTATTTATTGCCATTTATATTTATTCGCAACCATAAGGGCGACGCGTGAAATGAGTTGTGAAATTTACAGCTTATCCGATTTTACACTGTGTACATGAGCGAGGAATAACACTTATTACAACTGTTATAGAAATAACTTCTCATTTCGCCATCCCAGAAGGCTTGGTTTGATGATTGTATTGGGCAATGTGCGCACCGTAATCGGATCAGAAACTTGAAATTTATATCTGACCAGTTTTATTCCAGGCAGATTACAACCACCGCCAATCAGCAAAAAATATTTTTAAAAATGTAATAATAATGAATTAATAATAACTAATAATAATAATAATAATAATAATAGTAATAGCAAATAATAATAATGGAAATCTAATAATAACTAATAATACATCATTTATTATTGTACAATATAATAATTGAATAAATAAATTAATATCATTAAATAACCAATAATAATAATAATAATCAATAATAATAATTTTGCTAATAAATAAATTGAATAAGTTAATAATAATAATATATGCAATAATAATTATATCTTATATTAATAAAAAAGATAATAATAAATAAAGAAAATCAATAAGTTATTTAATAATAAAATAATAAAACTAAATAATGTAATAGATAAAATGAACTAATGAATATTTTGTTAAATAAGGATGAGATCAACATAAATAGAAATAAGTTGTATTAGTAATAAATAAATAATAATAATAATAATAATAATAATAATAATAATAATAATAATAATAATAATAATAATAATAATAATAATAATAATAATAATAATAAAATGTTTTAACATTTGTTAACATTTTAATTTTTATTGAGTAAGTAATGAGAGAGAGAGAGAGAGGAAAGAGAGAGAGATGGAGGAGAGAGAGAGAGGAGAGAGAGACGTAGGTCAAGTCGGAGATCTTGGAAAAAGAAGTAGATATCAAGTGAGGAGGAAGAAGAGAGAGAGATTGAGAGATGAGGATGGAGAGAGATGAGAAGTAGAAAGAGAACAGACGAGAGGAGATAACATACTCGCAGTGTATATAAATTAAGTTATGCTAAGAGCGCACGACTACAAAAATATGACTAACATATATATATAATATATATATATTATATATAAGATATATAATAGATATAGATATATAGATATTTTAAATATATATAGTAATAATATAATATATGAAATATATAATTATATTAATTATATATATATTATATATATATATAGTATATATATTATTTATATATATGAATATTATTAATTAATATATAATTTATATGGAGAGAAGAGACGAGATATTCAGCAAACTCAGAGTAAATATCCTTCATCTTATTTTTATAAACCTATTAAAACCTTATTTCCATTAAAACCATATTTCTAAGTTATAAACACTACTCTGCTTCTCAAACTGATTCAAATAACTGATGACCGCACAGCATAATCTTCAATCGGGTCTTTGTTAAAATTGAAATATATAATATATAAAACACATTTTTGCAGAAGTTATTAACAGTTTTATAATGTTCTCTATAATGTTCATACTTATGTATTGATCTTATCAGTATTCATTGTTTTCTTGAAACTAGTTATACTTTACCAGGAACGAGATTACCTTCAATTTTATGATTAACTCACATCAAACATTCCACACATCACACACACACTACACGTAACAACACACACACACACATATATATATATATATATTATATATAATAATATATATATATATATTAATATAATAATAATTAATATATTAAAATTATATATTATAGTAATAATATATAATATATATTAATAAATTTATTATATAATATATTAATATATATATATATAATTTAATTATTTTAATTATATAATGTAATATATAATTTAAATATATATATAATAGTAATAAGATATATATAATATATATATGAATATATATAGTATAATAAATATAATAAATATTAATAATATAATGAATAAAAAATAAGATCGTAGATGTATTTAAAAATAAATAAGTCCTTAAATTCTCTTGTTAATAAAACGTTAATTATATATATATATATATATATATATAATTAAAAACAGAACAAGATCTAGAAATAAAGAACCAACAAAAAGTAAAATACTGGATGATATATTAAGGAAAAAAAATCACAAATAAAGAAGGCGTTTAATAAGGATAGCAAGATATGATGATACTGTTCAAATAGAATTATAAATTTTTTTGCAATGGAGAATAAAAAAAAACAAATAGAAAAATTAAAAAATTTAAAATGGGATGTATAGAAAGACAAAAAAAAACCCGATAAATAAACGATCTACGAGAATGAGACTCAGCAACTAGTACATCTCATAGCAACATGACGAATTTCGTCAAGAGGAAAACTTTTCTATATCTATATATATATATATATATATATATATAGATAATATATATATAATTAGTAATAATATTTTATATATAATATAATATATATATATATATATATATTAATTATATATATATATAATATTATATATTATATGATATATGCAAATTTCTATAAAGTCACTATATAAATTATGAAAGAAACATTTCATTTTTAGGATATATTAGGGACTGAGATAAATGAACAGAGTTTCGATATGTACTAGTATACAATATATATATATATATATATATATAATATGATATAAATATAAAATATATATATAATTCTATATGGACATAATACCCAAATGGATGATACACAGAAGGGCCTATTCCTTATTAAATTAAGGACATTCATTAAGTGATCCAGTTAAATACCAGCAAAACTATAATAATAATTGAAGATACATATACAAATAAATGAATAAATAATAAATAATACATAATCAATACACGAAATCAATAACTCATAAATAATAAACATACCAACTAACTAAATCCACATAATAATTAACTACAAACCACCACATAATAATAACACCTACATAACTATGATCATAACCACTATAACTCACAAATCAACAATAAAGCGGTCAACATAATAAAATAATATACACTATAATAATCAATAATAATAATCAATATAACATAATAAAATAATAATAATAATAATAAAATACCACAAGAACGAACCTTACTTAAATCACAAATCAAATAATAATAACTACAATAAACATCCAATCACACGATAATACAATAAAATAAGTAACATACATACCAATAATCTGAGCTGCTCTACAAATTTATGTTTAAAGTATCAATTCTTCTAAATACAATAATAAATAATAATCAATCAATAAACTAGAATACATGAAATAATATCAAGTATCAATACATACAATACAATAATAAATCAAATCACAAGATAACTACAATAAACTAACTCAAGTACACACTATATAACATCAATCCACATAAGCTTGATACATCCACATTTAGAAAACTAATTCACAACCCTAACATAATCATCTATTGATCTACAATATCCAAAATAACTAACTCAAATAACAAACAAAAATAAATAACTACATCAAACAATTACAACTTTATTCAATAATAATAATTAATAATAACTAATAATCATATAATAAATATAATATAATAATACATAATCATAATAAACTAATTAATAATAATATATAAATAATAATAATAAATAATTAATAATAATTAATTAATAATTAATCCTGCTAACTAAAAATAACTAATCTAATTATACCATACAACACCTATCACCAACAAAAACCACACTTTAAATTTTAATAAACAGACTTATACATAGACTAGAGACCTTAGAAACTTATAAAGAAGATTCACCTGACTCCTTCGTGAACGGGCACGCTCAGAGGCCCAAATTCAGATCACCGTTCTACGCCGAACCTAAGCGCCATTTTTGACCACTCATTCTTCCTCATATTTTCCCCTATACCCCTTTCCTCATCCTATTCTCCTTATCTACCTCTAAAGATTCATACCTCATACTACTAATAACTATGATAAATACAAACTAATTCGAATCACTTACACAATATAATCAAGTAATACAGACCTAATAACACCCCTATATACGATAAGCACACCTTAATATACCTATACTATAATATTATATATATATAAATATATACAATACATATATATATACACTATACTATATCACAATATACTAATATAATATATATAACAAATATAAAATATATAAAATAAAGATAATAAATAATAATATATACCGTAAACAATCAAAATTATTATTATTATAGATACATACATATAACCTATATAATACTATATATAATATATAGCAATTTCAACAAATATATAATATATATATAGTATGAATATAAGATATATATATAAACTATGTGATATTATTATTTATTTTTAAAACATATGAATAATGAAAATAATATATCAATAAAATAGCTGAATATATACACCATAAAATGTATAATAATAGAAGGCGATAATAACGTATCATATTGATCAGTATGTGATAAAATATGTAGTAGATAAATAATAAATATGATTATAAATAATAAACTAAAATAGTATATGATCTATATAATATAAAAAATAAATTACAATGTACTTGTAAGCTGGAACGTTTAAATTGAATTCAATATTATTAATACATGATGCCTTCTTTGGTCCGCTAGTATGGCGAGAGGTCAGTGAGTGCACGTCACAGCCTACCGTCGGAAACAATATCACAACCCCCCAACTCTAAATCTACGCACTCACCCACCCTCCTCCACCACGGCGCACTACTCGTGCCAACATCAATACCCTCTTTCCTCCCCATCGTCCCTACACCCTCCTCCAATACACAATGCCGTCCCTTTATTCCCATCCACTCAAACTTCTCCTTCTGTGGTCTCCCCCTATCCACACATGCGTACGCATGTAGCTCTATCCGCCCTCCCAGCCATCCCAAAGACTGACCTTCTTAACCTCTCTGCTCCTCATTCTCACTAAAATGCCACAACATACCCATAGCTATAACCCTTCCTTATCTGCTTCCCCGCAGCTTGAGCCCGGAACCTCCAGGACATTGCCTCCATCACCCCTCTCCCTCACGCAGCACTATATGCCTGAACCACTCCTCTCCCATGCTGCATAAAAACCCACACAAATCAAAAAAAGTACAAACGACCATGGAGCTGCAACGCCGCACCCTTACGAACGCCGTATCTCACAGCAATCACTCTCCACCCTATTTATCAGAGACCTGGCATGGTCTGAAACCCACGTTCACACCATATCTACATCACCAGTCGTGGTGACATACAGATTTTTAAGGTTGGGAGTAGGTGAGAGTGATATACTTATTTCTTAAAGCTTTGGTGCTGTACAGATACCCCCCCTTTCCATAATTCTTCATTACCACTACAAAGCCCCGATGTTCTGCTTCACCTAAGTTACTCATTCTTAGACTAATTTTGTTGATATTTCTTTAAAGATGTAATTGCTCTCATTTCTTAGCTCAACACCAAGTTGACGATAACTTTCCCCTTAGTTTCAAAACTTGTGATTCAGATATTAAACCCTGCCCTGATAAACCGTGATGAAACCATCTGTAAATTTATCCATTCCTTTCAGCTGGAATCTTGTTCATTCAAGCTGTGCCGAGAAAATGAAGATATCTATCAACCTTATTTCTATAGTTTTATTTCTGTATTATTTAATTTTTTGAATCTAACTTAACAAAAATCATTGGAAGAATCTTAGATCTTCTAAAGTTTTTTTAAATCACCGTAATATTCGGCATTTGGGTGAATCTTTTGCTGTGTAGCTGAACATGTCGAAAGATTTTGATGAATCTGGAACAAATTTTGAAACTTTCTATTTCGATAGATAAATAAAATTCGGTCGCTTGATAGAAACTTTTACAGAGTGACACTGTTTATTACTTACATTTATTTTTTTCACGCTCATGGTTCTGTGTTATTCATTGCTTTTTTTCAACAATTCATTGAGGACTTATCTATCGTTTGATTACTTATCTACTCTTAAATCAATCTAATATTTATCGTATTTCTAATTGGAGTATAGACGATTGCTTTAAGTGTTTCAAAAACTCAATCCCTTCATCCGTCTATGCAGTATAATCTTCCACCAAATTCAAAAATCTTAAGAATACCTCTTCAACCTCCATATATTTTTAATATATATATTTCTTTTTCTCCTGATTATTTTTGGTATGGTTATATTGCTTCTTTCACATTAAAGCCTCTAAAGTAGTATGGTGTAGTGATACTTCTCCAAAACTTGACGACATTAACAAAGTTTAATACATTGTATAGGGGTGTTCTTCTTTACAAGGATTGTGCATATAATTGTTTTCGTCCTATCATCTCTCACACTCTAACAGACCCCAAAATGTTGCGCCACACTTTTTATCACACTATTATTTTAAAACAGACTCACATCATCCCTTATTTCTAGCTACATAGATATTCCTTTGAAGAAGGTCAGTGTTTCTCGCTTTTTCAGAATGTCTTATCCTTTTTTTCCGTTCAATGAACCAATTTGTAACTGTTTTTGCCATTCCTACACGTACATTACTGAAAGTCTGAAGTAAATTTTTCTACCATTTCCTCCACCCACATTTCTTTTGATTTCATGAATTTCACACTTTCAAAAAACCAAATTAATTTATCATAAAACTAGATTTTGTTTCTCATACTCTGGTGGATTTTATTATAGAAAAAGAGCTGAGAACTAAAGTTTATCAAGTCCAATATTCTCACTTTTTGATACTAATTGAGATAAAGTTAATTTGCATTGGTCGATTCTAAAATTAAGGCATAGATGTTGCTAGAAAAACCTTGAATTAACTGAAATTTATGTCTTGGCTATATTCATTGTATCAAAAATGTGAAAAGAATGCAGTGATACACCAACTTTGTACATAACTCCTGTCACTTCCTTCAAAGAGGATTTATACATCCCAAAAAACTATCCTACCTAGCAGTACTGCATGGTTAACATTATTAAGCCAACCAATCTATATTTACCATAAGGTCTTCACCCCTCACTCATCTGCAGATGCTAAATTAAATTTCCAATAATAATTAACTATTTAATAAAGTTCCTAAAGGGTATATTTTCCCCACCCTAGATGTCCCATTTTGAGATCAGGTTGATACGTTCTTAAACTCCCGGGGATGGGCATGTTACTCAGTCGATTATACGTTTGTAAAGTAATTCCTTTATGACACTCGCTAGCTCAAGACTTCAACTCTATATATTTGCTGATCTATGTTAACCCTACATTCGTTCTCATCCTACCCTCCATCTTCTTCTATTACATCTCTCTTGTTTCATATTTTGCTTAATAGTTTATCTCTATTTGGGGTGAATAATAGCATTTAAATAATAATATTAATAATAATAATAATAATAATAATAATAATAATAATAATAATAATAAGCAATAATAATAATAATAATAATAATAATAATAATAGCAATAATAATATATATATATATATAATAATAATAATAATAATAATAATAATAATAATGATGAGTTCAAGTTCTTTACTACCACTATTAAATTAAGCAATATGAAATTTTCACGAACACCCATTGGTAATAATGTAGCAAATAATAATAATAATAATAATATGATAAACAATAAATAATAATAATAATATAAATATTAATAAATGTAAAATATAATAATAATCAATAATAATAATAATAATAATATCGTAATAATAATAATATTAATAATAATAATGTATTAATAAATAATAATAATATAATATTATTAACAATAAATAATAATATATAATATTAATAACAATTGTACTAAACTTAATAAAAACAAAAATAATAATAATTATTCATAATAATAATAATAATGTATTAATAATAATCAATAATGTATCAATGTAATAATAATATGTAATAAATAGTAATATTAATATATGTAATAATAATAAATAATATCTAATAATAATAATAATAAATAAATAATAATAATAATAATAATAATCATAATAAACAATAATAACAAAAACAATAATCATATTAATAATATTAATGTAATAATATCATGCAATAATAATAATAATAATGTAATAATAATAATAATATTAATAAATAATAATAATAATAATAATAATAATATAATATATTATCCTTCCATTGCTATTGCCACTAAAAATAAACTAATAACAACAACCATAATAATAATAATAATAATAATATTTAATAATAATAATAATAATAATAATAATAATAATAATAATAATAATAATAATAATAATAATAATAATAATAATAATAATAATAAATAATAATAATAATGTAATCAATAATAAATTTAATTTCTTCTTCATTGAAGTTTTCCGTACTGTTATTTCATAAGAAGAAAATTCATATCTTTACCAATGAGAAGTGGTTTCATCAGAACCATATTAAGAAGAGTTTTAAGAAAAATTAATGATTGTGTAGGAAATTGAAGAAAGCAGAATAAGGGTTGGTTGGACAGAATTGGTTTACAGGTTTGAAGATTAATTAGTGTATAGATTTAAAGAAAGAAAAAGATATGTTTGGATAATGGATAGACTTTAGATTTTTTGAAGTTATTAAGTAAAGGATCAAAGATTTGAAAAAGAGTTTAGTAGCGTAGATAATGAAGTTTTATGTATAGAAAATGTATTAAAAAGCAAAAAAAAACTATGATTGTCTAGTTTTTATAGACCTTTGATTATAATTATCGTATTTAATTATATTCTAAAAATATATATATATATATATATATATATATATATATATATATATATATATATATATAACATATATATCTATATATATATACTCTATATATATATATATATATATATATATATATATATATATATATATATATCTCAGTGGCCGATGTTACCATTGTTTTTGTCCTTCCAGATTGTGACTCGTTTCAGTTGACAACGACAGCAGGTGGTAATGATCAATAACATTTGTTACCTCAGGTAATGTTACTCAGCTGATAAGTAAAACAAGCTATGTGCGTCTACATATATATAGACTAGGAATATAAATCAGAACAATGGTCAAGTCAGGTCGATGAGGTCGGGTGATGGTCGGTGCAATTTTCCAGGTCAGGTCGGAGTCAGGTCGGGTGAATTCTGTTTAGGTAGGTGAGTCGAGTCAGGTGGTCAATTCCTATGTAAATGGGTCAGTCCGGAGTCGGAGTCGAAAAATTTAAGAACTGACATTATTATTGACCATTGTTAATGTGTGTGTATTGTGTGTGTATTAATGTGTAATAATATACAATGTGTGTATATAATATATGTCTTAATAATCATGTCGTTCTCTATTTTAAAGGAAAGGGGTTTCAGACAGACTTGTTGAAGGTTACGCATTAATATATATATATATATATGTAATATGTATAATAATATATAATAATAATAACCAATAGCCAGCAGCCAAATATATATAATATATATATATGTATATATATATATGTATATATATATATATATATATAGTAAAAAAGTTCAAACCATAATAGAAATTTAAGATAATTATTACATTTTGTATAGGCAAAATACATATTTATATATATATATATATATATATATATATATATATATATATATAATATATATATATATAATAATAATGTATAATATAATAATAATAATAATAATAATAATATATATATATATATATATATATATATATATATATATATATATATATATATAATATATATATATATATATATAATAATATATATATATATAATAAATAATAATAATATGTAATAGCGTAACATATATAACATATATATATATATATAATATATATATATATATATATATATATATATAGCATTCACATTCTCTTTATAAATAGAGACGTGTATATTTAGCTATATCACCATACAGTATATATATATATATATATATATATATATATATATATATATATATATATATATATATATATATATATACTATATATATATATATATATACTGCTCTGCCACTCTCTCATATATATCATCTTCGCCGCACGGGAAGCTGGGGGTGGTGGCGAACATTAAATGGAAGAAGAGTAGTAGAATGAGCGCAGGTTAAAGAAAGTCGGCCTTGCAGCGCTACTGTTAATGTGCGATTCGTCGGTCAGAAAATCCACCCTAGAGCTTCATGGGACCGCGACCCACCCTCACTAGGGCATATCGTCAGTGTAGGGTTCATCCTTGACCCAGGTGAATGCGCAAGCCATCTCCCTCACAAAGGCCACCGTCTGCTTCTATCATGCACCTTTCTTCTCGCCTCTGCCAATGCGTTTCTCACTCAACCAGGGCATTCTTTACTAAACTCGTCCACTTTTCTGTCTCCCAGACGGATGGATTTCAGCACTCACCCACCACCATTAACCGCCAACGGGCTATAGTTCATCTAGCACTCACGTGACCAAACCATCTCATGCTGCATTATTCTCCTCTGTTTATCGCTCTTCCCACACCACAACTCTCTATGCGTTTCTCTCATTTTATCAATTCTTCTCACCTAACACTGGAATTTATCCATCTGAACACATTCAAGCACAGATCTGCCTCTTATTAAGATCTTGATCACTACTATACATTACCAGGTAACATGTACTCTACTCGAAAGACCCTAGCACTCCCAAGACTTGGTCTTGCATCTGGTATAGTACCGGCTCCACCGCTACCCTTGCATTCTGCAACTTTCCTACTACATAATCGTCAACCATTTGTCAACATACTGTCTAAATGTTTAAGCTTAGATATGTGTTTTCAGCTGTTGCACATCTAACATAACTACACACAGGACATTTGTCTATCATGCAACCATAATCTCTTTCGTTTGCTTTGGCCCTCCTTTTACACACCACCAGTACCTGTCCTCTCAAACTCTCTTTTAGATTCACCCCACAAACCAAATATCGTATAATAGGTAGGGACTTACTCTACTCCTCCATTCTCATCATTCTTTCAGTTCCTGTCACCCAACTAACTCTAATTCTTTATATATATTTTATATATATATATATATATATATATATATATATATATATATATCTATACATATATATATATATATATATATATATATATATATATATCTATGCTACTAATAACATATATATAATATATATATCATATATATATCCCATTCAAAGTAATTAAGTATATGATTTTAACTTTTTAGTACACCAGACTAAATATTAAACTATTAATTATTAACTTGTTTTATAATAAGTAAAAAAAGTATTACATTATTAATGTATTTGTTTCAGAAACTAATGCATATATGTTTGTAATATATTGCTCACATCTTTATAAACTTTGTTTTTACCGTATGCATTTTAAGTTAATTAGGTTCATTGGAAAAGAAATGGTATATTTTGTCTCAAAACCAAGCAGAAAAAATAACAAACAAAAAAATATTTACTGTAACTCTGTAAAGCACTAAGCTGGTCCCTAGTCGAAAACCACTGGGTGTTGTTACTTTGAGTCGGAGTCAGGGTCGAGAATTTTGTTTGGTGGGTCGGAGTCGGAGTCAGGTCAGTCAAATTTTCTGTTCAAGTGGAGCCAGGTCAGGGGTCAGGTCAGTCCCAGAATTTGAATTTAAAAAGGTGGGGTCTGAAGAAGTTATTTATGAACCATAGCCTATGATATAAGCTGAGACCTTTTATATACATAATAACTATATATCTTATATATATATATATATATATATATATATATATCATATTTATATATATATATAATATATATATCTATATATATATATATATATATTCTTCTTAATAATAACAATATATATATATATGTATATAATAATAATATATATATAAAATATACATATACACTATATATATATATATATATATATATATATATACATATATATATATATATATATATATATATTTATATATATATATATATATATATATATATATATAATCTCTCTTTTTTAATAATATATATATATATATATATATATATATATAATATATATATATATATAATATATGTTTAATAATAATGTATATAACATATATATATATGCTATGCTTACTATATCTCTGCCTATAACATACCTGCCTGCCGCCATATATATATCTATACCACTTCGCCATATATACCTATACTCTCTCTCTCACCTACCTGCCTCTCATCTCTGCTGTTCTGCTCCCATTTCAGAATAGGTTAACAAATTAATTGATTGCTTCCATTACCAAAATTATAATCATTACTGTATTAGTATTCATTACAGTAATCTTCATTTCTATATTGAAGAAGCTCTCTTTACCTAAGTCAATCACCCCAAATCCCTAATGCAAGGTTGACCTAGAACTTTATTCAGTTTTCTTTTTCCTGTTATGAATTAGGGTTAATAGGCTAATTAATACTTTTTAATATCGGATTTTTTATAAGTACGTTTTTCGTTGTGAATTATCTTAGGAATAATATCCTTTAACTTTCCGGCTCCCGGTTCCAAATTTTTTTTGTTCATTGTAGTTTTTTAACCATTTCCTAATCAATTTTCTCACTGATTTCAAATATGTAACATTGGTCAACATGCATTTCGTCATAAAACAACTGAGGGATGTTTAATATGTATTTTGTCCACTGATTCAGAAAATAGTCTCAGAATATTTTATCGCTCTTATTTTCAACGTTCCGTCCTTTATAAAATTAAACATTTAGGGAAATAACAGACATACACGCATACTGTATATATATATATATATACATATATATATATATATATATATATATATACTGCCTATATATATATGCAACAACATATGCTATATATTCATGAACATGAAGATGAGGTTGAGCGGAATAGAGGCTGAATGAGGGCAATTTATTCACGTTATCTTGTGTGCCTGGTACTTTAAAGCGTTCCTTTGAGACTGCATCATGATGTTGCAGCTTCGAAAAACAGAGGAAAATTTAGTGAGTTACATTGTCTGACAAAAACTTTCGTCATATCCATGTTGTTTGATTTGTACCAAAAAAAAAATAAAGAAGAAATTAAAGACATAATAGCTAATCTTTAATATGATAAAGAAGTTTGCTTATGTGGATTTTTCTCATTGATCATGTCTAAGTAATTTCAAGGAAGAGTAATTATCGGTGACCAAAAGATTTGTCAAAGACTTGGATGTTGAAGAGCGAAATCTTGGTTTCCAGAATTGATCCACCTAAAGGGTTTAAATTAATTAATTTCAAATTTTTTAAACAAAGTAAAGTCCACTGGCACACCAAATCCAATCTCATGTCAAGTATAAACCACGTACTATAAGCAAAACTAAAAATGTAATCTTCTCACAAAAGACAAAATTCATCAACATTCACTGTTTAACCCGACTCAATATGGTAGTTCTAGATTCTTGTTTGAAAGTTTAAACTACAAATTTATTTTTCAATTAATTGAAAGTCTTACAAGTTCATACCCATCTTCAGAAAGTTCGTATACGTTCTTAACAACAAAACAGGCTTTTGAAATTGGAAGTTTGATTAGCACTTGATAGAATTGTCGTCATGAAATTGCAAAGTTGTGCTAAGCAATTATGAAATAATTAAAGAGAATATGGAAGAAATTAATAATGCTCTTGAAAAGGATTCAGTGGAGACGATTGGGATTATGACTTGAATCACAAAATCAAAAATTTAATTTTTAGTTTATTAGAGTTTCACTAAGCAGTATTATTATTTACGAATGTGCTGAGCAAGTATTTTAAGTGAAAACATGCAACTCTTGGTCAAACGAGTGAAATAATTACGGATACTATTGCTACTTTAGAGAAGATGAAACCAATTTGACGACCTCTGAAACCAAAAAAAAACTCTGCAGAGAAACTTTAAATTTCTCTAGAACTGTTGGTCTTTAAAAATGAAAACAGCCTGATTATAATAATGAAAGATTGCCCGACAGAGTCAACTCTCACCTGGTGAACTAGCCATTAGACACAAACAACCCTTCTGAATATTGAAAAGCAAATGTCTATTATTAAGTGGGAAATGCTAAAAATAACTTGAAAAAGAAAAAATTATTGAAAATCTGCCTTTAGCCCAGTCATTCGACTCTTTTCTAAAGTTGGATTTAAACCTAGAATAAGTTGTTGTAGAAAGATTATAAGAATATGTAGGTATCATACCCTACTCCTTCAAGGCTGAAGCATTGGTCTATTAGTTCTGAGAAAATAAAAATGGGTGCATTTCAAGAACTTTGAAGCAGATGCAGTGAGATTTGCCCTAGTTTACAAGTTTTTGCCTGTGAACTCAGTTGGCCGTAAAAGAAGTTTTTTCCGCTATTCGAAGCATTAAGACATGGATAGAGACATCGACAAACCAGGACAGGTTTTCAAATTTGTCCTTATTTAAAATTCAAAAGATCACTGAATAAATCAGTGACAGTGAAGAGCAAGATATTTTTGCATTAAATCATTGAAGGTTGATGTTGTTATATATATATATATAATATATATATATATACTATATATATATAATATATACTTTTATATATATATATATATATATATATATATGCTATATATATATTATATACTATATATATATATTTATATATATATATATATATATATATATATATATACCACCATAACATATAGCACTTCATATATATATATCTAACCGCATATATATATATATAATATATATATATAAATATGCCTCATCTCGCTCATCTCTTATGAAAAGCACACTGCTCCACACAATTTTGCCACTCTTGTAAGAGCAGCCCAGAGGTCCTCCTGGGAAGTTATCTAGAATATGTTTCTAGCTTGGGTCAGGTTTGTACAGTCTAGTAGTAGGTGTCTTGTGTCTTCTGGAATTGATGAGAAATATATTTGTATAGGAAGGGTGCTTTATTTGCAAGACCACAGATGTTTATAGGAGAATTTGATGCAGGCTGAGTGGGAGAGTGTAGTGCAGCTTTGCAGTCAAGTGTTTGCTCTGTAGGAAATTTTTCGGCGTGTGTGTGGGGGGGGGGAAAGTGGCTTTCAATATGGTGTTTTTTTAGGTATGAAGAGATTACTCAATTGCAGGTGTATCAAACTCATTTACCTTGGAATGCCACACTGACTACAAAAAGGTCCTCGTGGGCCTGGACAGATATATATATGTATGTATATATATATATATATATACTCTCTTAATATATATATATACTCTCTCTCTCTCTCTCTCTTATATATATATATATATATATATATATACTGAAAGCAAATTATTTAACACATAGACCAAAAAGTGATTATCACAAGCAAACTTTTGTCAATATCCACCACACGAATTATGGTTAACATAACCAAGCTGTTTTTGTTACCATAAACGAAATAGGTGTGTAACCGTGACCAAAAAATTGGTAATAGTAACCAAATATTTCTTACACTAACGAACATTTAGTCAATTTATTTGGTTGTGATTATCAAATCATCATCAACAAAACTGAAATTAGTTACAAGGACCACAAAACTTTAGTTGCATCAACAACACTATTGATTCTCACAATCAAAATTTATTTGTAATAACCTGTTTGATTTATTTATCATGATCAAATATTTTGTTCGGTTAACCAAAACATTTATTAGCAATCAAAGTGGGAATTTGGAATTTGGCAATTGCAACTGAATTTTGGTTAGATTTACTAAATAATTATTTTTAGTTACATAATGTATAGTTATAACTGCAAAAGTTTCGTTGGATTTACTAAATATTTATTTGTTTGTGCTAGAATTTGGTCACTAGGACAAAGGATTGTGATTCGGTTAACCAAAACATTTATTAGGAATCAAAGTGGGAATTTGGAATTTGGCAATTGCAACTGAATTTTGGTTAGATTTACTAAATAATTATTTTTAGTTACATAAAGTTTAGTTATAACTGCAAAAGTTTCGTTAGATTTACTAAATATTTATTTGTTTGTGCTAGAATTTGGTCACTAGGACAAAAGATTTTGATTCGGTTAACCAAAACATTTATTAGGAATCTAAGTGGGAATATTGGTTACCTTAGCAACAAATATGGTTAGATTTACTAAATAATGTTTAGTTACAACAGCAATATTTTCGTTGGATTTACTACATATTTATTTCCATTTGAGCTAGAATTTGGCTACTAGAACAAAAGATTTGTAACTATAGCATTCTTATATTAGTTGCAACAAATATATTACTGTACTCTACAGTAAACTTTGTTGATTTGATTTATTTATGATCATCATATTTTATTTATCCACTGTAAATATTTGGTCAAAGCGAAATACTGATTTAGTTAGGAAAATTAAACTCTGTAGGTATAATGGAGAATTCACTTGCCAAAAGTTAAATTAATAGGAAAAATTAACGGTACAAATAACTATAATCTGCTGAATCACCAAATCTATTTTCCTTTATATTTACATTTTAAATAGTGATTAAATTTTTACAATTAATTTTATCACAAAGAAAATCTCAGATCAATCGATACTGAACACCTGAGCTTTTCTTTATAATAAAATTCTATATAAAAATGAGCTCTTCAGTAGGTTAATATCACAAAAAAAATGTGTTTCATATTAAAGTTATTTGTACCGTTAACTATTCCGATTAAATTAAAAAGTTTTAGCCTGTGAATTTTCCATTAAACTTACAAATTGTAATTATCGTTAACTAATCAGTTTTCAAAACCAAATATTAACAACTGATAAAGAAAATATGATCTTCATAAATAAAATACAATGCTTGTGCAATTTTTTATATTTTTTTTGTAAGGAATAATCGTAATTGAAATTACAGATTTTAAATTACTAATTATCACAATTAAGTAAATCAGAGTTAAGTTAATTTTACATTTACCTTTTCAGATATTTGAAATAAATTTTATGTAACAAAATATACATTGCTTACAAATTATAATTAGAGCAAAGAAAGTACTTCAATGCTCAAGTGTTAACATAATTGGCAACAGAGGATGAAAAAAAAACAGGTGCAAATGATTTATATAATAGAAACGAAAATAAAGACTACAGAACATTTTTTAACTGAATATAATAATAATAATAATAATAATCATAATAATAATAATAATCATAAAGAATAATAATCATAAAGAATAATAATAATCATAATAATAAAGTATTTATCATATATTAAAGATTCCACTTAAAAATTTTTTACCACCAATAAAATTCAACTTATAGGAGTTATAATCGACACACTCGGAAAGACATGATAGTGATAGACTTTTATTTTCGGGTTTCTCAATTTCATAAGCATGAAAATGAGTGTTAAATTCAAGCGTTCTGTATGGCTTACCACAAAATATTAAACGGGGAGGATCATAAACAAAAATGTAAATTATTTCAAAAAATATTGGCATATCATCTTTAAGTGCATTAAACAAAAAATATTTTGATTTATAGGTACGGCCATTAAAAATAACACGACGATAAGCATTAAACCTTTCCCCATAAGTTGATAAACTTGCATTAAGACGTACTATTTCAGGAAAATCCATTACATTTATTTTTTCTCCACAGACAAGAGTATCATCCAAACATCTGTTGGAAATTAAACGATAAGAAAATTTTAATTGATATTTAGTAGCAATTGTTTTAAGTAGATTTCTTCTACACTGACTAGTATTACTAATTAATTTCAACTCTCTATGTTTCGCTTCAAATCTCATACACCATAAATTAATAAGAGGACCATATTCACAAACCATCCGCGGATAGTGCACCATAAAATGATGTTTAGGCTTTAAATTAGAATCTGAAAATAAATTTAAATACATTTCATGATGTTCTGAAATAAGAGTAGACAGTAAAACATGAATTCCCTTTTGAAGTGTGCTTGAAAATAAAATATCTAAAATTTGTCTAAGTATCAAATACAATTGCCAATGTTTGTCACTGCATGGTATATAACTTCCTATAAGGTAAGGAAATATATTTACAAAGGAAATCATTTCCGATGCAGAAAAACCTAATGAATCTTTGACTAAATTTTCGTGTTTTATGCAAGGTACTGCAGCTTCATTTTCTCCGTAACTGTAAAAACGAATCCTATTATTTAAAGTTTCAAGTGAAAAAATATTTACATTTACATAAAAAAGTATGATTTTACTCAAATCAAAATTACAAACACCCTCAGTTATATCGTGCATTAAATCACCAATAACATTGTCCAATATATGAAAATTTGAAACTTTATTAAAAATGCATTCAGATCTTATACCAGTTTCTGAAGGCGTATTTAATAATACCTCTCTTTCATATTCATCTTTCCTCCTCAGTAATAAAATGTCTTCCGTCATTTGTCTTTGCAAGATTTCCTTACTCGCTTTACAATGCCTACAGTAATAATTCGCATTAAAACTTTGAACAAACCCTCCAATTGTATTCATAGCTAAATTATCACCAATAAGTGATATCAGTTGAAAATAAATTTTAAAGTTTCCATTACCGATTTTCACTTCAATACCTTCTGCTTGCAAATAATTTAAATCTTTTATCATCTTGTTGAAAATAATTTCGTTATCAAACATTCGCATATCTGATGAATAAGATAACATTAATAAAAAAATATTTTCTAATCGCGATTGAAACTCTTTAGGAAAACATCGAACAGAAAAGTAAAATGCTCCTATTTTGTTCTTACCAGCATGTGAACCCAATGGATTGCCACATTCAAAATCATCATAGTAAAGAAGGAGTGGAAAAATTCTTCTTCCTGGGTAATTTAATTTACTAGTGGCCATATTCCCATTACTAATATCATTTAAAAGTACAGACTCTGAACAAGAATCCATGTATTTACATGCAATATCATAAACGTTGTCCATCGAGAACAAACATTTTAAGGTATCGATAATAGGAATATAACAAATACGAATGGGAACTTTTTCTATGACTGTTTTAAGTTTATATTTCTTCAGTTTGGTTTTATATCCTATCGTTATAAGCTGAGGATCAACATACACCTCTTTTTTACGTAGATACTTTAAAGTTAAAAATTCAGTACGAAATACTGAAAATGGATTTTGAACGCTATTAAAAACCTGTTCTAGAGCATGCGAGTCCATATCACGAAAAGTAGAAAGAATTTTGTGTTTAAGCAAGGGCAAGAATGATGAATTAAAAATTAAATTCTCAGCTTGGAATATTTCCTCTCTAATTTTCTTTCTTGATGCAAAATCATTATGAAATTTTTGAGAGACAAATTGCAGAATTTCTTCCTCGAATTTACTTTGTAGGGCTGAAACATCATATTCTAAAAAAGAGACTTGACATTCGTCTTTCATTTCTAAAGGATGAGAAAATTTATCATTAGATAGATTAATATTTTGACGTATTAAAGTAGATTGAATAATGTTACTGGAAGCACCGCTTGAAGACTCTAAAAGATTATCATTATTAGAACTAATAAAATCATTTTGTGAATTTTGTTTTGTTTTTTTGTAATTTTGATTAGAGTTTATAACTTTTAAATTGGAAAGATGTTTTTTCAAATGTCTTTTAAAGGGCCATTTTAAACAAAATTGCTTTTGGCAATTACCTTGCCCACATATAAATTTACTTTGAGAATACTGCTCTGGGTGAAAAACTTGCAAATGTAATATCAAACTAGAATCACTAGGTACTTTTCTCTTACAATAAAAGCAAACAAAACTAAATTTAGCAATTTCCATTTTCTAACTATAAATTTTAAGGTTATCAAAATTTTAATCCGAAATTTCGTCAGTATTATATGATGTTATATCTGAAATTAATTCGCACACATCAGAAACTGTCTTATCCCACTCAGTTGTAATTTCAAAAAAGAACTTCTGTATAAATAACCAAACACTTTCAGATTCCATAGGGTATTGAAGGTGGAAAACATGAAAAGCTTTAAAGCAGTTTTCAATTGCATTTAAGGGTGAATCAAATCTGTATAGCACTTTATTCATAACCACGTAGTAATGCACTGCATTCAGAAGATCTTCTCCCTCAATAATTACAAATGGCTGCATGTGTAATGACATCTCCCCAAGCTTTTCCTGTCTTCGAGAAATGATGTTAGGAATATCATCTGCAATCTGAAAAAGAAATGCATTAATATTAGAATGGAATAAATCATAATACTAATATCCTCAGCATTCTGAAAAAGAAATGCATTATTAAAATGGAATAAATCATAAAATTAACATTTTAACTTTTTAAGGGATATTGTGAGTAATAAAAGTAAAAAGGGAATATATTTTTAATTTAGTAAAAAGTATAATATAAAACTAAATAATAAAATTACCAGAGCATGAATCATGAAAGCCTCTTGCATGTCACCTTTCGAAGGTTTCCAATTTGTATTCTTTTTGGATGGAAGTGCGACTTTTTTGGGTTTTAGCAGCAGGGGTAATAAATACAGAAGAACAGCATCTTCTCCTATAAAGGGAAATTTTGAAAGAAAAAAATATAGCTGGATTTTACAAATTTGGTTTAAAAAACTTTGGCTATTTAAACAAAAATATCAATCCTCGAAATAACATAAGCAATAACACTGCCTAAATACGTACTGGAAAAATTACCATTACAATTATCAAATCCAACTTTATAACTACATTAACTTCTTACAATTTCCCCTTTTTATATAAATAAATTTCTACTTTATTCAAAATATTCCTTTAACTTAAATGCCAGATATTATCAATTCATTATGTAAATATTAGCACGAGATGTCAGTCACGATTAAAGAAATCAAAACTGTTAAATCCCCATTTTATTATACGAGCCCAATTTCCACTATAATTTAAAAAAATTGTTTGATAAAAGATTCCAACTACAACCTCATCTCTGAATAAAAAAAATGGGATGTCTATTCCTACTAAAAACCGAGTGCCACTGAAGGAGACTTACACCCATTCCTAAAATTATGCCACTAAAAACGACTTGAACCTTTTCTTATAACTTATATTTGAAATGAAAACATTTGCGTACATATATTTGATTTCATAGCTATAAAATAAAAATAATGGTGGAGTGAAAAACCCATTCAAAAATACTATGATAAAATTATTTACACATGTAAATATGACCATTACTTCATACTTAATGATTAATTACTAATTTGAAATACGTAATAACACATGCAGGCATTAATGATAATACAAATAAACAGAAAACTACTAACCTTTTGAACCTTCAGGGTGAATATTTTTCAAAAGGTTGATCCATGTTTTATGTTTGATTCTGTTCATCATTAAGTGTTTAATACTCTCTTTATTCAAATTCCATTTGAGATAAAATTTAGATGATGTTCCAAACATAGTTATAAAATCAATACTTATCTATAAATATATATACATATATATTATATATATACTAATATATATATATATATATATATATATATATAACATATATATATATATATATAACTGCTATATATACATTGACATATAACTATATATATATATATATATTATTAATATTATTATTGTTTTTTTTTTCCTCCTCTCTCCCCAAGAATGAGGGTAAGGTGCGTTATTGCATCGGAAAAGAAAAGTAATAGAAGAACATGACACAGTCGAAAAGAAAGCCCAGCCTTACCGCCCTCTCAATATCAATTAGCGGGAACCCGTCGCCGTCAGAAAATCCACCCTAGAGCTTCATGGGACCGCGACGGATCCTCACTAATACTATGTAAATCGTCAGGTGCAGGGTTCATCCCTTGACCCAGGTGGGCCACAGCCACGCCCCCTCACAACACCCCGCCATTCATTCCTATCAACCACCATTCTTCTCAACTCACATTTCTTTCCTCCAGGCATTCCTTCACTGCATCCATCCATTTTTTCTTCGGTCTCCCAGCCGGTCGATTCCCAACACACTCGCCACTATACATCCGCTTAACAAACCGACTATCATCCATCCTTTCCACATGACCAAACCATCTCAACATACTTTCATTTATTTTCTTATTTGCCTTTCTTCCCACCCACATCTCTCCTAATACGATTTCAATTCTTCTCTTTGTCAGTTCTTTCACTAAAAACCCCAGTTAATACATCGAACACCGTTGAACTTTAGATACCTCTTTATTCAAGACCACAATCTCACTACTATATACGATAACACAGACTTAACATGCCCTCATGTAAGACCCTAGCCACACTCTAGACTAGTCCCTTTCCATCCACCAACGATTTAATTGCACCAGCCACCTTCTACCATTCACAACTTTCCTACCTCTGTCATCCGTTTATTTTTCATCCAGCATATCCTAAATATTTAAACTCAGACTTTTACCTCAGCTGCATATAACTTCCCACAAGGGACTATCCTCACTCTGCTTGCTGCTCTTGCTCTTACATCTATGTTCAACTTCCAATGATTCACACACACCCTACCAAATCTCTACCAATCCTCAAGCTCTCTTCAGATTCACCACAAAGAACCAAATCATCCGTCATATAATGGGTAGGACACCCTCCACTCACCTCCATTCTCCATCATTCTGACACCATCCCCTGCCATCTCAATTCTTTCATGCTTGTCATATACAGATTAAATAACCAGGAGACATAACACATCCCTGCCTACTCCACTATTAATATTAAATTGATCTTTGACACCATTTGTTATTCTTACACACGCCTCACTATCTTCATACATACTCTTTTAGTTCCATTTCAGAAGCCTACCACCAACACCATATATTCCTAACCCATAAGGCTTCCCTATTAATCCTATCATACGCCCGTTGCAAATCTATAAAACTAAATACAATTTATTCTTCTTCCCCCTCATTTTCTCAGTCATTGTTTCAATTGTAAAGATTTGATCCACACATCCTCTACCACTCCTAAATACCTTGTTCTTCACCAATCAGTCCCACAGTCACTCGACGCACCAAAATACCAGCATGTATCTTCCCTACAACACTCAATAATAATTCCCCTAATTTCTACAGTTCACTTTATCTCCCTTACCTATGTAGGGTACTGTACTCTCCTCCAATCTCTCGGAACTACACCCTCCATAAGCAGCACATTACACAGCACCAGATCCAATCAATCACCATCTCGGCTCCGTTCTTGATCATTTCATAAATAATTTCATGCACTTAGTTACCATTCTTTCCAACTCTCCTCTACCCATTACTTCCTCCTTGCTAATAACTCATCCCAAAAATACCTATTCCTTACTTGCCCCATCAAGCCACACATTCACTATCTTACTCTTCATTTATTAATATACAGATTATCAGAAATTATATCACACTCTCCTCATCCTTTAAATATTCATAAAAAGCACCATCCCTATTCTTTATTCTACCCAGGTTCCCCTATTCTCATTCTCAACCCTTCCCACTTCTCAGAAGAGCTTCCTATTGCCTTGTAAGTCCTCATTCATCCTCCTTCCATTGTTCATTTAACTCTTCTTTCCTCCTACGTATGCATCTCCTTCTTATAAAATTCCAAACATCTTTCTTTTGAGACATCATTGGCTTTAGTACATTCAACCACGCTTCTTTTTTACCACCACTCACTGTTAACATTCTTACTTCCTACTTTAGCACATCCACATACTTCCTTTGCACTGCTAACAACTGCTTCCTTCATTTGCTCCCATATTTGTTCAGTTTCAACTTGTTCACATTCGACTGATTTACTTGCGAGTGTTCTTAGATACTTATCCTTATTACCTTGTTCACTTAACTTCTCACTCTTAATTCTACCCACTTCCTTCCGTATCACCTTCCTCTCCATCCAAGCCCCCACTAACTTAATTTTACATAGAACAACATAATGATCCGATAATCCCATTCCTAATCCCCTCACTGATTTAACATCAGATATAACATCCTTCTTCTTAACACAAAATATATATATATATATATATATATATATATATATTATATACATATATATGCTCATATACTTCTGCTGTATATATATACTTTATATATATATATATATGCTATATAACTCATATATATATATATATATATATATATATATATATATGCCACTTCCCCTTACCTGACCCCCTCAATTGGAGGCCACACTATAGAAAGCCGGCCGCATCCTTTGGGCGTTTCCACAGGTCTTCAACAGATGTGATAGAAAAGCAGTTCGGGGGGCGTCGAGAGCTGGGCAATTTAGAAGGAGGTTCTTTACTGTATCTGGGTGGTTATGGCATCTAGTACATGTGGGGGAAGTGACGTTATCTAGTTTAAATTTAAATTTATAATGTAATAGTTTTGGGTGGTGTCCTGATCTGCACCTAGCGAGATTAACTTGGTCTCTTCTGGATAGTGAGTTTTCAGCAGGAGAAATTTTTGGTGGTTGGGATTTTAAAATTTTGTTGTTAGGGCGATTTTGTAGCTGAATGCTAGTGAGATGGGTATGTATATGAGAGAGCCAAGTTTTGTTGGGGGAGGGGGGGGAATGATGTTATATATGTCATTATAGAGTTTGGAGGGTGAGGAGGGAGGGAGTTTTAATCTGTGACGGATGGGGTTGTTGAATATTTGGTGACAAGGGTGGGATGGGTTTAAGGTTTTCTGGTAAAATTGTGTTCCTACCATCTCTAAGTGGGAAGTGATAGGGAGAATTTTGGTTTCGTTCTGTAGATGGTGGATGGGGGTTGTTTTGGTACAACCAGTAATTATTCTAAGGGCGGTGTTTTAATTTTTTTTTAATTTTTTTTATGTTGGCTTTTGTTATTGCTGGGAACCATCCAGGGGAAGCATAGTTTAATGTTGTTCTGTGAAGTTGTTTGTTTATATGTGGTGATAAGTGTGTGTTTTCTGTCGCTAAAATCATGTTGGGAAAGTGTTCGGAGAGTGTTTAGTTTACGTATGGTGGAAGATGTAATTTGTTCCATATGTGGGGTGAATGTCAGATGTGTCTCATATGTAAGGCCTAAAATTTTTGGAGTTTTATTAAGTGGAAGGGGGGTGTTATTTAGAAGAGCTATAGGGTGTAGTGAGGATTGGGAACGGTCTGTGGTAAGCAGGGCTGCGGAGTCGTAAAATAAATTTTTTGACTCCGCGACTCCGACTCCTTAAATTCAAATTTGGATTTTCAACTCTGACTCCGACTTCACTTAAACAAAAATTTTAGACTCCGACTCCGACTCAACTTAAAAAAAAATTTTCGACTCCGACTCCACTCAAACAAAAAATTTCGACTCCGACTCCGACTCCAGCAGTAAAATTCAAAATTTCGAGTCTGCCTCAGCTTAGTGCTTACAGGTACAGTAAAACATTTTTTTGTTTCAGGGGATGATCCAATATTGGAGATTTTGGGACACCATTTTAGCCCCACCTAAAAATGGACATAAAATTCTTAATAAATTTCAGACAATTTTGTTGGGGAAGAAGCAAACCGCAGCTTTTTCTGACCTCTAAAACGTCATTTTCGAGTGTTTTTAGGTATCTGTAGTCATTGTTTTGGCATTTTCATTTTTTCAGAACCACTTTTTTTGACATTTTTTCGTATCAACTTCTACAATTATTATTCGAAATTACTTCAAACTTGAAATATGCATAGATGGGTCCATTGCGCACAAATGTCAAGAATTAGTTTTTTGGTTTTTTTAAAATTGTGCTCAGGATCTATTAAAAAAACAAAAAAAAACAAAAGTAGGTTGTTTTGAATTTCGACATTGCTGAGCACAATTTTCAAAAAATCAAAAAACTAATTCGTGACTTTTGTGCGTAATGGACCCATCTATGCATATTTCAAGTTTGAATTAATTTCAAAAAAATTGTAGAAGTTGATAAGAAAAAATGTCAAGAAAAATGGTTCTGAAAAAATGAAAATGCCAAAACAATGACTACAGACACCTAAAAAAAAAAACACGAAAATGATGTTTTAGAGATCAAAAAAAGCTGCGGTTTGCTCTTATCCCCATCAAAATTGTCTGAAAATTAAGAATTTTATGTCCATTTTTACATGGGGGCTAAAATGGGGTCCCAAAATCTCCAATATTGGATCATTCCCTTCAACTATTTTTTTTCGCTTGCTTTTGAGAATAAAAAAATATACCACAAAGAATCAAATCTCCAAATGCTATACGGTAAAGTACCGTAAAGACAAAGATGCAGGAGCAACACATCACAAACAAATATATTTCAGTTTCGGAAAACATTGTATAACGTAATTATAATTCTAATTATAAAACAGCCACTATAAAATTAACAGTTTAATACTTTGTTTCAAGTGTACTTAGAAAGTTAAAATCATATACTTAATAATAATAATAATAATAATAATGATAATGATAATGATAATGATAATGATAATGATAAACAAATAATAATAATAATAATAATAATAATAATAATAATATCAATAATAATAATAATAATATCAACTTCTATTTCACTTATGAAGATGTTAAAAATAAAAAACTGGCATTCCTAGATGTTTTACTTTGTTTTATAAATGGTAGAGCCGAAAGAGAAGTAAATGTTTAATGTACAGGTAAATGTTTATACACAAATTATGATTCTAATATACTCGAAAGGTATAAACTATTAATTATTAAAACCCTAATCCACAGAGCCTATAAAATAACTTCAACGTGACGACTCTTTAACAAAGAGGTGATAAGAATAACGAAAAACTTAATTAATAATGGGTACCCTCAATTTAAAATAGAAAAAGTTATAAAAGAACTATAAATAACATTTTAACTCGAAATAAAAATTCACTTGACATGGAAAGCAAATAGCTTTCTATTTTAAATCATTAAATTTGACAAACTTTTCTAGAGAAGAACAAAAATTTAACATAATTGTAAAGGAACATGTTAAGTCTGAAAAGAAGCTATTACACGCCGAGACGAGTGTCCTCATACTTTAGTACCCGTGGTCATTGTTCGGAGGATTACAAAAGTTATGTTGTATATCAATTTAATTGCAAAGAAGTAGGATGTAATTCCTCTTATGTTGGATACACAACTAACACTTTAAGAACCCGAATTATGCAACATGTGGTTTTCTTGCGTCCCCCAGGGCCTCAATACTTTTATGTCTTCGTGGCATATGGAACTTTAGCCTTTTTCTGTCCCCTCATTTTTTCATGCTTCCTGTCTATGTCTTAGCTTCTGTCTCCTTGTGTACGTGTGGTAGTTGGGTTGGCGACCAACTAATACTTACCCCACCAAAGGAACAATGGCAGGAACGTTGGTGTAGTGATCACAGAGGGGATAAACTGAAAGGTAAGCTAGGATTAGGATAAACTGTGTGAAACTAGAAATCGGAGTGGCGTTTGGGCACAAAACCGAAAAACCGCTACCATAAAGTGGTTCAAGCTCGCCTCTGCATTAGCCACATCAAACTCACACATGAACATTACATGTTCAAAACCAAGCCACCTACTTGTCAATTTTGCAACCTTTTTTTCACAATCCATCTTCCACATTTTGGTTGTATATGACAAACTAACTCCACTTAGATGTGGTATTTTTCTGGTCTTTAATTCTTATATATTGCAGGTCTTTATTAGTGACAAACATTTCATTTTTTGCTACTAAACTATAAGTTTGCATTCTCTGCAACAGTAAGAAAACTTTTATTCTCACCACAGTTTTGCTAGTGATTTACCTCATTATGGGTTGTATGCAGTCAGATGGCAGAGATGAAAACTAGTGTTGTGTAACTGATGTGCATAAATTTAAAAATAAAAATGAAACAAGTAATATATATATATATATATATATATATATATATATCTCTCTATATATATATATACATAACATATACTCTTTCATATATATCAATAGGAAGCGTTACTAAGCCGGTGTAGGTGTCTTTTCTAATATTGGCCAATGATAAGTCTGTATGTTATAGATATACGCTTGAATAGGAGAGACAGATATTCATAACATCTGAGAAGTTTCATTCTACAATTTTTCTGCTGTTCCGGGTTTGCTGTTAAACCCTAAGCCTGCTGCTTTTCAAATTAACACTCGATGAGTTCTAAAATTTTGTAAAAGCTGTTTTATAATTTCAAATTATTGATACAATGCTTTATGTGATATTTCTTTTATAGTAATAATAATGTGTAAGTTCAAAAAAGTGGTTAACACTACAACATAAATTATATTTGCCTTATGTTTAATAAAATACTGGTTTTGATTTTTTGCTTTACTCTTGAAATATCTTTGAGAATGCATTTAGTTCAAACTTTATTTCTCATATTTCTGCATCTGATGAGCTTTTTCCTTTGTCTCTTTTGTTGTTTTGCTGCATCCGTTTGGGGAGATAAGTAAAAATAGTGATATAGTTGGAAATAGTTTGGAATGAGATCCATAAAAGCTGCATCACTGCTGTTTACATCTGAATTTTGCATATTATATATATATATATATATATATATATATATATAACCAATAATAATAACATATATATATATATATACTATATATATACCATATACTATATATATATATATATATAAATATATATATAATAACATATATATATATATATATATATATATATATATATATATATATATATATATATATATATATACTATACCTATATATAAGAAATAAAGTGTATGACCCCACTGCTTATTGGAATGAATGACATAGGTTGGAAAGAAAACATCTCTAGGGACGACACCTATCTTTAAGAATCAAAAATTCATTCATGGGCTATTGAAATTTTACTCTGGAGTTTAATTTGTGATTAAAATCAAAACTGATCTGCTCGTGAAGTGGTAAGATTCAGCCAAAATTTTGTTCAGTATGTCAGGATATCCCAGACCAAAGAGTGGGAAAGTTTTACAAACTTCCTTTTGTTCTCAAGATTTTTATCCAGATCCTAGCTGAGTCCAATTATAAAAATGTAAAAAAAAAATAAAAATATTTTCATAAAAATCAGTAAATGGTGTTTTTCTCTAACAATTAATATGTTAACCAACGACCCAATATCTCAAGAAACTCTCCCAGCATTCTACAGCTTGTCCAATTTAAAGTAAAGTAAAATAAAATATTTAAAAATATTGAAGTATAAAAACATATTCACCACCATATCTAAATACTATAACTAAAACATGCCAACCCTACCACAAGCACTCAACAAAATAGCTGCTACTTATGCAGTTCAACCACAATTTTAAAAGAAAGCCACATTGACTGTCATAACATACTATGCTATCCCCATAAGGGTGTCCAACAAATAAGCAAAAACATGCAATATAAAGGCCTAAGGCGCGCACACAAATTTTTCTTTTTTTAAAAGTTCATATACAGGCATAGCCCTTTTCAAGGAGGGAAGCTTCTCTAGGTAGTTTCTACCTAAAATCCGGATGAGGATTTGAATCCAGGCCCTGTACATCTTATGTGTGTGTAAAGAGAAATGTAATATATATATATATATCATAGTACTCACTCTCATATCTTTCTTCTTTACTATATATACTCTTTCTTTTCTCCTCTTTACATCTACTAT
>JABUQX010013736.1:70000-72500 GCA_015478945.1 Trachelipus rathkii
TATATATATATTATTAAAATTTAATCTTTAGTATCTCAAATATTAAAAACTCATATATAAAAATGAAATAAATGATTGCTAAAGCTTTGTTTAACACCAGAACAATATAAATTATCAGGGGAGTAACCAGAAAGTCAACTTATTTCTTTGATAAAATAATATGAAAGTTCCATTCAAAATTAATTTAGCCATATATGCAATATTAATGTTTAATTTTAAAAATTTGATTTGATTTTTTTTTTTGGAAAATGATCTTTATATTAGGCTATATCTAAAATGTCAACATATTAGAACATTAGAACATTAGAAATATAGAGACAGTAAGAAGCCACATGGGCCTATCGAGACTGTCCCAGTCAACCCACTAACCAAACATGCTCATGCAAATCCACAAAGCACCCTAGGGCTTGTCAAATTCCTGTAACTAAAAATCCACCAATTTGGCTTAGTCAAAAAAAAAAAAAAAAAAAATGATATATGATACCCAAACCATCCACATGCCTTAACAATTAAGTTATGGTCACACATGCAATCTAACATTAATAACTACTGTAACTAAAAACCCGCCAATTTGGCTTCGTCTAAATATATTATATGATACCCAACCCATCCATATACCTATCCAACCCTTTCTTAAATGTTGCAATCGAGTTACACTGAACAACCTCCTGTGGCAAACCATTCCAAAATTTAACAACCCTATTACTGAAAGAATTCTTTCTTATATCAAGATGGCATGCTTTCTTCTAATTTTTCTATTTATTTGCCCCTCCGTCTTCCGTCCGTGCCTCTACTATGAAGAATTTATTGCGCCTCTGTATTAGTCATAGATGTAAATAATTTTTGTAACTTGCTGATCATGTCCTCCTCTGAGAATCGGCCTTCTACGAAAACATTCCTAAGCTCACTCAGCCTCTCCTCAATAGCTCTTACCCTCAAACCCAGAAATCATCCTTGTTGCTCTACGTTGCACTCTCTCTTGCATATCTAAGTCTTTTTTAAATAAGGGGCCCAAACTTGTGCACAATACTCTATAACTAGGCCAACATAGCTTTATAAATACTTATAACTTCCTTGCCTCTTGTAAACAAACATTGCGAATTTATTATGCCCAGATCTTATTTAGCTATTATCCTGCTTCCCAAACACTGATTAGCTACTTTCAAATTACCGCTTATAATCACACCTAAATCTTTTTCTTGGTCCACAGGACTCAAGCCAATCCCCATTCATAATCATTGTTAAAACTTTTATTTGAGTAACCTAGGTGAAGAACCTAAATTGTTTACTATTGAAATTCATTTGCCACTTATCTGACGCCCCAAGAAGTTTATCAATATCATTTCGAATCTTTACACATCCTTCACTATTCCTAACTGTGGTGGCCACTTTGGTATCATCTGCAAACTTAGAAACCTTGCATTTAAGTCCCTGGTCTAAATCATTTATATATATGAGGAACAATATTGGCCCCAGCACTGATCCCTGTGGGACACCAGTCTTCACTATTTTCCATGATGATTTATTACCATTAAGTTGTACCAACACTGCTTTCTAATTCCACAACCACTCTTTAATCAAACCATGTACCACTCCACCCATACCACATTGCAATAACTTTCTTCATCAGCCCTTATGTGGGGACCTTATCAAAAGCTTATGCATAAAGTTCATAATATATAATATCAAAAACTGGCTCTCCTCTTGTCAATACAGTCAGTTAATGTATTCATTAAAATTCCTAAAAGGTTTGTCTGACATGACCTACCCTTTCTGAAAACCGTGCTGGGAGTCATACAATACCTTGTTTATCTTCTTAATATTTCTCTATATGACCTTTTCAGTAACTTTTCCAGAACCTTTACAAACCAGGGATTTAAAGCTAACTGGCCTATAATTTCCCAAATCTCCCTTACTACCTTTCTTATAAATAGGAACAACATATTGCTATTTCCAGTACCTCTCGGTAACCTCACCAAATTGTTATAGATCGCTTAAAAATCAATACAGTGCACTTGTGTAATGCTGTTTTACTACCCTTCCTTAGAATTCTACCATTATACCATCAGGCCTGCAGCTATACTTGGACAATAGAGTCTCTAGTAAACGTTTAATATACTTTTACATCAAATTCAATTCTGTAAAGTCACTTGTAGCATGCCATACAAGAAACTATTAGTACATCCAAAACATTATCTAATCTTTCCTCAGTAAACACTGAGGCAAAATAAGCATTGAAAATGTTGACCAACTTCCTTATCTGAACTTACTAAATTTTCATTCAATTGATTGCGACCAATTGTCCATTTCTACGTTAAAAATTATAAAAACTAAAAAAAACTCTATCAGGTTCCTTATTACTAATCCTGCTAAATTAATTTCTGCCTTTCTCTTTGCCTTTTCTTATTTGACTGCGTTTAAGTTCATTTCTATTTTTCCTATAATTTCCTAAATCATCTTCCCTACTACCATTGAATATTTTAAAACATCTACGCTTTTC
>JABUQX010013736.1:75000-78283 GCA_015478945.1 Trachelipus rathkii
AGATTTAACATTATTATAAATATAAAATTTTTCACTTCAGTGAAGCCATATAAGTGATATTCAAGTAGTCTTTTTTTTAGATTATTTTTTTTATTATTATTTAATATCTGTGTTAATTTTATCATACTCTTGACATATTTTTATAGAATTTAAATCAGACGCAAGCACACATATATCAGATAAATGTACATTTGTACACACAACTTTTTTTGTTTTAATCGCTGGTGGTTTGGAAACTAGTGGTTCTCGTTTACATGTAATAAATAGACTAACAGAATTTGAATTTGATGTAAAAGAAATTAAATCGCTACTAGAACATATTGATCCAAGTAAAGCTGCAGGTCCTGATGGTATATATGGTAGAATTCTAAAAGAGGGTAGTAGCAGTATTGCAAAGGCATTGTTTTTGATTTTTAAACGTTCCTTAACATTTAGTGAGGTACCAGATGACTGGAAAACTGCATATGTTGTGCCTATTTATAAGAAAGGTAGTAAGGGAGATTTGGGAAATTATAGGCCAGTTAGCTTAACATCTCTGGTCGTAAAAATTTTGGAAAAGTTACTGAAAAGTTATATAGAGAAACATTTGGATGATAACAAATTACTGTATGATTCTCAGCATGGTTTTAGAATGGGGAGATCATGTCAAACAAACCTTTTAGAATTTATGGATTATGTTACTGACTGCATTGACAAAGGAGAACCAGTTGATATTATTTATCTTGACTTTAGCAAAGCCTTTGATAAAGTTCCCCACAAAAGGCTGATTCAAAAGTTATTGCAATGTGGAATAGGTGGAGTGGTACAGGGTTGGATTAAAGAGTGGTTGTGTAATAGAAGGCAGTGTGTAATGCTAAATGGCAATAAGTCATCATGGGAAGTGGTGAAGAGTGGTGTCCCACAAGGTTCTGTACTGGGACCACTACTGTTCCTCATTTATATAAATGATTTAGATCAGGGTCTAAAATGTAAGGTTTCTAAGTTTGCAGATGATACCAAAGTAGCAACTTCAATTGGAAATAATGATGGATGCATAAAGATTCAAAATGATCTTGATAAACTTCTTGGTTGGGCGGATAAGTGGCAAATGAATTTTAATAGTAAAAAGTGTAAGGTTCTTCACTTAGGTTACTCGAATAAAGGATTAGCTATGACATGAATGGTGATTGGCTCGAGTCTGTAGACCAAGAAAAGGATTTGGGTGTGATTATAAGCAGTAATCTCAAAGTGGCTAACCAATGTTTGGAAGCAAGAAATAAGGCAAATAAGATACTAGGTATAATAAATCGTAATGTTGTTTACAAGAGTAAGGAAGTTATAAGTAAGCTATACAATAGCTATGTTAGGCCAGTATTAGAGTATTGTGCACAAGTTTGGGCCCCTTATTTAAGAAAAGACATAGATATGCTTGAAAGAGTGCAGCGTAGAGCAACAAGGATGATTTCTGGGTTTAACATTAAAATGCATGTATGACAGGACCCTCCCATGGTGCTGATTTTTCAGCCCAGTATGGCCGCTTTTTTGTGAGCCGTGGTGGGTTCTGTACATTGACTCAAAAAAAAATATATACTATTACCGTATATGATACCAGATATATATATAGTATATATATTAACTATATTTATATATATATATATATATTATATATATATATATATATATATATATTATATATATATATATATATATATATTATATACTATTATATATAATATAATAATATAATATAATATATAAAATTACTATAATATATATAATATATAGGTTCTTTGTTCGGCTAACCCCCCCAACGATATATTCGATAATTCTTTATAAATTTAATCGATTATTTTAGTAAACTAAACAATTTAATTTATATGTCTTAAATTTAAGAAGGAAATTATTTGACTATTTCTTTTAATATCTCCTCAAATAGGTAATTTCCTTTATTTTTTTTTCTCCACATCTGTTCGTATAAATATGATTGCAACATTAAACGACTAACTTTTTCTTTAGTGTTAATATCTCTTACTAACTTTATTAAAGACATCTTTCATAAATAGCAACTATAGTAAGAATAAATTCACTAATAGACACTGTGAGAAATTAAATTAAACAAATTGATTCTAGATTCTAAACTTCACCAAAAAAAATAAATAAATAAATAAATTATTATTAAATGATCGAATAGAAATGTTATGCAAAATTATATTTTAATATGGAACAATGATATTATAAAATAATCGATATATCGTTGTGGGGGGTTAACCGAAAAAGAACCTATATATATAATATATATATATATATATATATATAGTATATTAATAATATATATATATATATATATATATATATATATATAATATATATATATATATAGTATAGGCACAAGCTTAATGGCTTGCCGTCATTTTCAAATCGATCAAAAATGCCCTATAATTTTTCAGAAATTCCCGGAATATTTCAGATATTACTAAAAAACACTTCTTTCTTCAATTATTTAAAGCACCACATTTTGTTCAACCATTTAATTATTTTTGTCATATATATATAATATTATATATAATATATATATAATATATATATATATATAATATATATATATATTTATTATATATATATAATATATATATATATATATAAGAGAGATGAGAGAGAGAAAGAGAGAGAAGAGAGAGAGAAGAGAGAGAACTACATTACCTTCAAGAAAAGCAAATACATATTTGGAATCAGCGTTTAAAGCTTATTACTAGAATGTAAAAAAAAATGGTATCTCGAAAAGTAACGACACTTACAGAAAAACAAATTACATATTTGGAATTCAGCGTTTTAGGGGGCTCGAGCGATGGGGACAGAAGAGGGACGTTTTTCCATACCCCCAGTAGGGGAGGGCGGAGAAACCCCTGCACACCCAAATACCACATGAGCGGGGGTTCGGAAGACCCTCCCGGAGGGGGGGAAATAGTACCCCCCGTCGTCCACCTAGAGGCCGAGAGACCCCGACCCCGACTCTTGATATCTTTGCGGTCTACCCTAGGGGTATTCGTTAGTTTTAAATCATAAAATTAAATTTAACATATAATAAGCTTTCTACGCTGATTACAAATTTGTTTTTTCTAAGTGTCGTACTTTTCGAGATTACAATTTTTTTTACATTGTGTAGTATTAGCTTTTTAAAACGCTGATTCAAATATGTAATTGGTTGTCTGTTGGTAATGTAGCTGCTCTCTCTCTCTCTCTCTACTCTCTCTCTCTCTCTCTCTCTCTCTCTCTCTCTGCTCTCTCTCTCTCTTCTCTCCTCCTC
>JABUQX010013737.1:0-7500 GCA_015478945.1 Trachelipus rathkii
GAAGAGAGATTATATAGTATATACTATATATATATATATATATGTCGACGATTTTTTCTTCAGATTCTAAAAAAATTATTTTTTTTAATTGTTGTGTTGTTTTTCGAGGCCCTATAGCTTCAATACCCTTGTTCATAATGGGGAGGGGGATATTTGTTGTTGCATTCTCTCATGTCCAGCAGGACCGGAGAGTGAGGTCATCCCCTTATTCACCAAAATTGCAACACCTTGGTACCAATGCCCAATGGCACACCCTTTATTCTCCCTTGTTTTCAGTCGCATGCCAGCCTTCTTTCTGATTGCATTTTGCTACTCATTCGGTGTACTTTTTTTTTGTGCATTTGTTTGTGTTTGGTCTTTGTCTCTTCAATCTTATTTGAAGCAGAGGCCTAATTACAATTTTTTTAACCTTTCATTAAATAAATGTGCTTTTGTGTGTTATTTATTGCAATGTTTGTTGAATGGTGATGTTATTATCCGTGCTTGCTTGTAACTTCGAGTTTCGGTAAGTAGTATTGTGTCGGAATTGAATCTATAGTGGCTGAACTTCAAGGTAAGTCTTCAGATTCGTTGGTTTACACACGAAATTAATCATTTGTATTTGTGAAGAAACAGGCATTCTCCTACTGTCGATATTAAAGTAGCTTTTAGATGAAACTTGTCTCTTCAGTTCATCTAATAGAGATACATCAGACACTCGGCTATCCTGTATCTTTAGCCTTTGCTTGCTTTTACCTATTATTTCCTTCTGAAGGAATCTTGGAGATTTTCTGTACATTTCCAAGAGGGTTCCTCTTATCTTGTAATTTGATTAGTTCATATATATGTTCGCATGTTTAGTGCGCATCTGTATGTGCGTCAAGGATTTTATTGGAAAGATAATGAGGGGGCGGTAGAGGCCTTCCTTCGACACAACAAATTATAATCGCAACTTAAATACAATTCTATTTTTTTGTACCACGGCCAGTTTTAGTCTTTCTTTGGTGTTTTGTTTGTGTGTGTTATCCTGTAAGGAAAGCCGTACCTACATGGTGGACATACATACACAACAGACAGAAGTTGAGTTAACATACCTTTTCCTGCGTATTATAAGAAAAGGGGATTAAAAAAAATTGTAGTGAGAGAGGGAAGGGGACTAACATATTCCCCTTTAGTCCGTCTCAATATGCTCCCCCATTTTATCGTAGATATAAGAAAATCTCGACAATGATAATATAATATATATATATATATATATATATATATATATATATATATATATAGTAATAATATATATATATGATATATATATATGATATATATATATAGTATATATATATATATATTTATATATATTATAAGTATATAATATATATATTAATATATAGTTATATATATAATTATATATATATATATTTATATATATATTATATACTATATATATATATATATATTATATATATATATATATATATATATATATATATATATATATATATATATATATATATATATATATATATATAATATATATGTATAATTTATATATAATACTATATTAATAATATATATATATATATATATATATAATATTATATATATATATATATATATATATATAATATATATATATAATATATATTTAATATTTATATATATATACACTGAAAAGATGTTCCCATCTTATTTGCATTAAACTTTTGAATTAGACCGTATCCGACATGTCTGCCCTCTTTTCATATTTCAAATAAAAAAGAATCAGTGCACACGCAACACGCGACCGCACACACGCGCTAAAATATTGCACAATATTTTTGAGAAATTGACAATCATCTGCACGAACTAAACTTTAACACTTAAAACTAAAATTTTTATGTAAAAAGGTAGATTAGAAGTGTACGCTTCTTGTGACATAGTAAATCTGGGGAAACTTCGCTACCAAAGGTGTTCTATACATTAAGAATCAATTATCATTTGATCACGTGAGGAAGTTGGATGGGGTGGAGACTGTCTGGGAGGGAATAAGGCATCCTTTAGGTCACATCACCGTTATATAAGACTTATTCATAAATACAAAATTAATGGTAGAATTTAGCCATTATAATTAATATAAGTTTATAGTAGTTTTTAGCAGACTTTGTAAACTACTTCGAATTTGTTTTAAAAATGGATGTTAGAGAAACCTATGGTGGTATGGCTACTTTTTCAGAATTGTTCGTGGTTTGTAGAAGTATCACAACCACATCCACAGGGATGTAAACAATGACATCGGTTTTGGGATGCTATTAAAAGGATCCTACAAAAACGTTCAAATCCACTTTCCTAGAACTTTCACGAAAATGGAATAACAAAAGTCTTTCAATCTCATTCGAACGCGGAAGAGGAAACAAAAAAATTTGCAATATTTATTTAGTACCACTTTGTTTTTATGTTTTATATTGATATTAAATTTTAATTATTTACAGAAGATAATAAAAGTTAAGTGATATAATTTAAGGAGTAAAACACAAGTAATAATAAAAAATCAAGAAATATATATATATATATGTATATAATATATATATATATATATATATATTATATATATATATATATATTATTGTGACTATATATGTATATAGTACGTAAGTACGTAGTATTTAGTTTATTTATTTATTTATGTTATTTATATGACCACGAATGCCTCTTAATCCAGTGGGTATGGTGCAGCGGAAGATGTATTTGTATGGTTTCCTGCGACGCAGAGTGGAACTCGCAGGAATTTTTAGCCCGTAGAAGGCCCTGCTCGCTCGGACGTAGTCGGAATGCTTGCCACCGTACAGGCGTGGTTCGCATCCACCCTAGTCACGCTCAGCTTTTTCAATGCTTAGAAGCCATCGAGGAAGATCGGACGTGATTTTGTTTGTGAATAGACTGTTCTGTTGTATGTGTTGGCTATGGTTGTAGTGAAAGTGTGTGTATTGAGATTTAGTGTAAATACGCACGTGCCGTAAAACGCAATCCCGCTAATATTGCACCGAAACATCTCTACCTAACGACATAATTTTTTGTGTCCGTTCACGTGGCCGATACGGCACGCAGCTCGAAACCGGTATCTGAGAGGGGAGTTCCTGTTGTCTAAGTGAGCAAACCTCCGCCTTACGACCCGACTGAGCCAGATATATATCAATATATAGTATATATATAATATATATATAGTATATTCGTATGTCTATACATTTGTATCTTCTGTGGAACATTGCAAAAGAAGGTATTAATGGAATATAGTATATATATATATATATATCTATATTATATATAGTGATATATTATATATATATATATATACTATATATAGTATTATATATATATTATAGTATATTAATATATATATCGATGAAGATGTTTCCATTTTTACTTGCCCATCTCAAGCTTTGAATTTGACTCGTATCTCGTGTCTGGCTTCTTTTCATGATATAGTATATAAAAAAAATTCAAATGTATGCACACACATGCGTCCACGTGCTAAAATATAGCACAATATTTTGGGAATTGAAATCTCTTGGCGATGAACTAAACTTTAATACTGTAACGACTAAAAATTTTTATGTGTAAAAGGTAGGGGTTAGAAAAGTGTACCTTCATTGTTGGCTCATAAGTAAGTCTGGAAATTCGGCATTAAACAAAATGTTTAATAGCAATAAGAATCAATTAATCATGATCACGGAGGAGTGTGGAGGGGTGGGGATATGTTAAATAAGCATTCGTTGCTAGGGCACATTAATGTATCAATAAACTTTTCCACTAAATGCAAATAATGGTGGTGTTTAGACCACAAATATTTTTAAAAAAATATATTTACCACTGAATACTAGCGTACTCAGAATTTATTTTTCATGGAGCTAAAGCTTCACAGAAAAAATAATATTTTAATTAATTAAAGTGAAGTAAAGATCTAAAAGAGTGATCTTTCAAGATATTGATTTTGAACATTTTTTTTAGTAAAAAAAAAAAAACTATTTAAATGTTATCTAGAGAAGGGTGATGAGTTCATCATTAAAAAAATTTATTTATGACATAAAAGAAAAATGGGGAAAGGTCCTCTTTATGATAGCTGACACTTTCCTCTTCTTTCAAACATGGGACTTTATAAGCTCCTAATTCTATTTATTATTATAGGATTAATTATTATTATAATCTATCTATTATTATTATTATTCTTTTTAATTCTTTTAAAAAAAAGAATTTAAAAACAAATTTATTTCTATTATGATTATAATGACTAACATTATTAAAATATATGAATTATTATTATTAATATTATTATATTATTATTATTATTATTATTATTAATTATTATTATTATTATTATTTTATTATTATTTTTAAAATTATTACATATCAAATTTTTAAAATTTGACTTTTAAATCCTTGCATTCAAATTTGATAGTTAATTTATAGGTAATTAGTTATTTTAATATTAAGATTTTAATAATTTAGGTAAGATTCTGCCCAATTTCTAACCATATCAGGTATGGTGGGTAAAAACTAAATCAAACTATCAGCTACAATAAATGAGCTTAGTTTATGTGCTTACCCTAGTTAGAAAATGAAGTTCCTGCCAACCATTTGGATTATCTCGATCCTTATCTGGGGGTGCAACCTGTTTTAAATATTAGCCAATAGAAAATTTGACTCTCTTCTTCTGAATATTTTTTCAGGCTTAGGTTTGGTAGCCTAAGCCACTTACAAAGTTTTTTTTTTTTTTTAAGTAAAAAAAATATATATATTAGTTATTTGTTCATTATTTTCTTTTTTAATTCAAATGGCCACTATGAAATTTATTTTTTTTTTATTTATGTTTTTTTTTTATTATTTTTTGTCATTTGTGGTAGAACCAGAAATGTATTTTATTTATATATTTTTTTTCATTCAAATTCAAATAAGGATTCAAAAACCTAAATCTTTATATTTTTTCAACAATTGAATAAAAAGAAAAACTCTGTAATACTGATTGGTAGCTGTATAGTATATATATATAGGGTATAATATATAGTATATATATATATATATATAATATATAATATATATATATATATATATATATATATATATAATATATATATATATATATATATATTGTATATATATATTATATATAGTATATGTATGATATATTTATATATATATCGGTATATTTCTAATAAACATATAGCTTATACTATACTAAGGTATATCATACATTTACTAATAATATATATTTTTTTTTTTCAAAAGCTATCAGAATAACGTTTTTATGTTAATATTCATTTTTAATTGCTTTATTTTAAAATTTTGTAGAAAATTGTGATAGCATCGTCCCCCACCCTTTGTATATGCCATTGCACTCGACCAAAGAGTTTCAAATTTCTTTTGTTTGCCTCAAAATCCGCCAAAAGAATTAAATCAATTTAAAACCCTAAAGTGCATAAAAAAACTTTTAAATTTATATAACAGCTTTTTCACTTTAATTTTAAGGTAATAGCAGGAGAATAATAAAACTAGTCTTGTTTAATCAGGCTTAGCAGATGAAACATGTATTCTGAGTTTCTCAATAGCGTTTTTCGTAACTGTCTCTATTTTTATTTTTCAATGTAATTTTTTTAAAATGTTTAATAAGATAAAGTAAGATTTTGGCTCTACGTATTCCAATCTTCAGAAGCCTTCTTCCTTTTTTTTTTCTCTTTCTATTTTAACTGAAAATGATATAAGCATTTCCCAAGCTTCGCGGAAAACCCCTTTGACAGACATGTGGAACCCCGGAGACCTCGGGCCATGGTTAAGAAATGCGGTTGTTTTAAATTATTAATTCAACCCATCCTATATTGAAAGCAAATGCATTTTCAGTAATAGGGTTTTGTTAATTTTTGGATGGTCTGCCACAGGAGTTTTTTTGAGTGTGACTCGATTGTACATTTAAGAAGGGTTGCTAGGTATAATGGTGGGTGGGCTATCATATGATATATAAATGATCGAGCCAAATTGTGGGGTTTTTTAGTTACAGTAGTTATTATGCCTGCCTGCTGTTGGGGGGGGGTTGACCATCAAATTAGTTTATTAATGCATGTGGATGGTTTGGGTAATATATATATATTATATATATATATACTATATCATATAAGTATATATATATATATATATAATATATATTATATATATATATTATATATATATATATATATATTATATATATAATATATATATTTATATATATATATCTCCTTATTTCTCAATAAAGCCAAATTGGTGGATTTCTTAGTTACAATAATTTGACAAGCCCTAGGGTGCTTTGTGGATTTGCATGAGCATGTTTGGTTAGTGGGTTGACTGGGACAGTCTCGATAGGCCCATGTGGCTTCTTACTGTCTCTATATTCTTAATGTCTTAATGTCTTAATAAATAGTAATCGTTAGAGCTGGAGGAGACTTTGATAAAATTTTGGTTTGATCTACAAACGTCTTACTCCGACGGATGAAATTTTCATCACCAATTAACATTTTGAAAATATTAAAAAAGGTAAGGTACCTTAACTTAAAATAAAAAAAAAAAAAAATATGTATTAGCAATTAACGGTGCATAAAATTTTTTATTTTTAATATCAAAAATTTAGGACCCAATATGACTTTCTTTTGTTTTGTTTTTTTATAATTAACTTACTATAAAAGTCGTTATGGAAACATATAAGTTATAATATAATTAAGTTTTTAAATAATATGGTAAAGAATAATTCTAACCTTTTTACAGAATCTCATAATGCATCAATATTATATGCAAATTTGTGTCGATTGTTAACATTATCTAATAAATAGTTTGTTCTACCAGCCTTCTTAAATCTATAATCTGTTGAACCAATGCCTTAAACAAAAAAATCACAATTTATTAGAAGCTTTCCCATATACAAAATAGTTAACTTTTTAAAAACGGTGTTAGATTTCAGAGTTTAACCCTAGAGTGATCCAATGTCAAATCTGTAACTAGAACGATCTTCTGGGGTGTGCGGCACCCCTATTTTTAAAATATTAATTAAAAATAATTAAATACTTCAAAAAGTATAAAAAGGTAAATATAAACTCAATTTCATTCCTTTTTAATAGTTTTAATGAGTTTTTGAATATAAAAATATGGAAATTACCTTTAAATTTTTAATTCAAAAAAAGGATGTAAAAAAAATAAAATTTTTCTATAGGTGATTGAAAAAAAATAAATAAAAATAAATTTTCTTTAGAAATTATAAATTTTTTTATCCAGTATTTCAGCCATAAGGTTCTTCTACAATTTCCGCCATCTTCCCGAAAAAATGGACCTAGCAATCTGAAAAATTTATTTATGTATATATAGGTAAAAATTTGGAAACGTAAAAACTATCAATTTTTCAAAAAATATATATTTTCTATTTATTTTTGTATTTTTACTTTTGTTCAAATAATTTTTCTTGTACTAAAAGACATGCTGAGTCCGAATATCGGATTTGATTTACAGATATATCGATATATCGATAAATTG
>JABUQX010013738.1:0-15000 GCA_015478945.1 Trachelipus rathkii
CAAAAAAAAATTATATATATAGTATATATATATATATAATATTTATAAATATATAGATATAAGTATATATATATATATAGATATATAATAAATATATATATATATATATGTATATATTATATATATATATATATTAATATAATAATATATATATTATATAATCGTGTTGGTCTCGTTGTATGATTAGTAGTTGCTGTGGAGGGTTTGCATTAATATGATATATTATAGTCCGTTCATTATATATAATAATATATAAATAATTATATATAATATATAATATTATTATATTATATATATATATAATATATATATAATAATATATATATATATATATATAATTATATAATTATATATTAGTATATATTATATATTAATATTATATATTATAGTATTATATAGTATATTATCTGGATAGTACGAGGTTTTGTTTACGCATGGTGTATCCTATATTCAGTAGCGCAGTAGTACGTGAGGGTTAGTACTGGAGCAAGTTTTTATTATCCTGATCCTCTGCGACGATGATTTAAGGCTCTGTAGTTTGTTGCCATTGAGCTTTGATGCTGTGCAACCTGTGTCGGGACTCAAGGGTTGCGAGTATAGCTGTGTGTTGCGGCAGCAACCGTCGTCGTACTAACCTATGTTTGGACCGGCCGCCTTGATGGGGCTTAGCTGCCCTTTTCTTGAATCGTTTTGGCCTTGAATTTTCTCGGTGGGCTTGATATTGTCTCGCGTGGCCGTGCATTATTCGGAGTCCAGTAATGCGCCTGCCATAGTAGTGGACAGGTCTTAAGGAAGGTGCTCAGTTGGATGGATGTAGTAGGGATTATCTTGAACTCAATCCAGATACCCTCTCCTGCCTTTGTAAGGTAACTGTCCTGAACACTGAGGTCATGTAGGTAGCCCGTGCCTGTACTGCTCCTGCTCCCTAACTTATTTCCATCCACCCTCACAACACACCTACACACACACAACCACAGCACACACACACACAACACACACACACACACACAAAGCACACACGCTACTATATATATAATATATATAGTATTATATAATATATATATATATATATATATAATATATATATGAATTAATAATACATATATATATATATATAGTATATATATATTATAATAATTATATATATATATTATATAAATAAATATTAAATTAATATAATATAGATATATATATATTATAATATATATATATATATAGTATATATATATATATATATATATATAATATAATATATTAATAATATATATAATATAATATATAGTACTAATTGACGCACCCGTTGAACACTTATAACATCACACACACACACACGACACACACACACACACACATAACACACACTTGCACTCACCCATAGATACTTACACTAACACACACACACACACCACACACACCACACACACTCGATAATTTGATGCCAACTTGATCTCAACTTGATCCTCACATTGATCGCCTGCACATTGAATCCATCAACTTTGTGGCACCTAGAATGTTGGTTCAGCTTTGATGGTGCTATCTTGATGGTTCATCTTTGATGGCTCAACTTTTGAAGATGCATCTTGAAGACTCAGCAATTATGATGTCATATATTTTGATGTTTCAGTACACTTTTGATGGTTTCGCCGAATCACCGAAGAACTAGGTGTGTCTATAGTGTTCTGAGTATTAGATGAGTGCCAGTGAGTGCCAGGTGAGGCCAATGAGTGCCAGATGCCAATTAGTGCCAACGTGAGTCCACATAGTGGCTTAACTAGTGCCACATAGTGCCAACTGATGCCACTTTTCAAGCTTTTCTAGCCTCCCTGTATCTAGAAGATAGCCCTCAAATTATGGTGCTACCCCCTAGTTATAAGGAATGATGAATCGGTTGGTGTATGTTACAACAAGTTGCCTAGGTATGCTTCCTACTATGAGTTGTCCTTTTCTAACACTTATAGCACGACAGAAATATATATCTAAAGAAGTTACACATTTGAAGACAGTGAAACGCAACGTTCCGAGTCATCGTCCGCAGGCTCAACCCAGCCGCGAAACCGCCGCGTGCGCCCCGCAGGCGCAATTCCGCGTAACCCGCCGGCCGCGTGCGCGCCGCAGCGCCAATATTCCGCGCGAACGATAAATTGAATATCAAAATGTAAACGATTCATAAGAATTTCTTTCAAATATACTATGAGTCTTCATTTTTACTTCATACTTTAAACATTTTTATTAAAAACAAATTTGAAGATTTTGAAGATAAACCATTACAGCCTCTATTATTATTAATTAACACATATTTCATAGTTTGAATCAATGTAAACATCAACATAATTCATTTCATAATATACTATAGTCATTTCTGTCATACTTTAATACATTTTTTATTAAAAACATATACTTTACAATAACTTAAAACAGTAAAACAGTAAATCAATAGTTCAATTGCCTAGCAGCAGAGGAAATAGTACTTTCTGCTTACTGCTTTAACTCATATGTTTACTGCTTTAACTCCATATATATATATTTAACATACTATACCTTAAAGCAGTAAATCAAATCAATAGAGGTGTTACCGTAGCAACAAGGGATTTAGTAAGCTTTGTTTAACTGCTTTCTACTTGCTTACTCATATGTTTTAACTGCTTTAATCCTCATATATTTATAACATTACATACCTTAAAGCAGTAAATCAGTAAATCAATAGAGGTGTTACCGAGCAACAAAGGGATTAGTATGCTTTTGTTTAACTGTTTTACTGCTTTAACTCACTACTATTTACTGTTTTACTGCTTAACTCATATATTGTACTTAACATATAAATAAAATATCATAGTAAATCAGTAAATCAATAGAGGTGTTACCCTGCAACAAAAGGATTAGTAGGCTTTTGTTGAGCCTGTCTTACTGCTTTAACCTCATAGCTTGAATGTTTAGCTGCTTAAACTGCATATGTTTTATCTGCTTAACTCATAATGTTATAACCGTCTGTTTTTATTTTATTTTATTCGTTTATTTTATTTTATTTATCTTTATCTTTTTATTATTTTATAAATATGATGATTATTAGAATTAATTATTATAAATGTATTATCTCTTATTGATTATTATTATTAAATTATTATATATTATAATTTTATATGATTATATTATTAATTAATCATACATTGTTACTAATCATACTTAGTGTATTTACTTCATGCCTATTGTGATATTAATTTAACAACACACATACACACACACACACACACAGCCACACACACACACCCCACACACACACACACACATAACCTATAATTTATTAAAACATTTTATGTTTTAATAAAACACGTACATTTATATACTCATTCAATTAAAAATAAAATTATTTCGAAGTTTCTAAAACTTCTATAATAAATAACTCCATATCTTGAAACAAAGAATTTATTATTACTGTTTAATACTTTTTGTGTATAAATTTTATAACTATACAAAGTTTAAATAATTTTAACTTAAAATTTATGAAATTCTATTAAAACATATTTGTTTACGTACCTAAAAGCAATAAATCAGTAAATCAATAAGGCAAGCCCCTAGCAGCCCCCAACATCAAGCTATGCCACGTTTTGTTCTATTGACGTACTGCTTTACATCATCTTTAGCCATGAATAAGATATAAAAATAACAAATAAGTTCTTCTCTGCCAACATAACATGTATTTTTAAAATCATTCTAGGTTTTATTTAAAAATAACAATTATTTCCTTAACAATTAATCGCTCAACTGTAATAAAAATATTCAAAGTTTTAAATAATTCGGATTTGTCTTTATATTATTATATATCTATGTACATTGACGAATCCAACACGAGAAAACCCAACAACGCGCCTCCTTACAGATACGCAACTGACCTCTCTCTGTAAAATGTGTTAGAAATAACTACTTTAGCCTAAATTTAGGATAAGCCTTTTTTGGTACCCCGGGGCGATTTAAAGCTAAACGTAGACTTATTGCACCAACATTTTACAGAAGAGGCAGTATTTAAATAATTTTGACCTGTATCAGGCCTAAATCGCCCCGGGGTACAAAAAGGCTTATCCTAGATTTAGGCCTAAAGTAGTTATGTCAACACATTTTACAGAGAGAGGTCAGTCGTATCTGTAAGAACACACAAGAGTGCGGCGTTGTTGTGTTTTCTTCGTGTTGGATTGTCAATTACATAGAAATAATAAAAAATAATAAATAAATAAAGACAACGAATAAAAAAAAACTTGAAAATATTTTTAGTTAACATTGAGCGAATAATATAAATGTAAGTGAATATGGTTATTCTTTTAAATAAAAACCCTGAATGATTTAATAAATACATGTTTGTTGCAGAGAAGAACATATACTTCATTCAACTATTAGATGATGTAAGAAAAGAAGTCAATAGAACAAAACGTGGCATACCTTGATGTAGAGGGCTGCTAGGGCTCCCTTACGATTTACTGATTTATTGCTTTAAGGTACGTAAAATATATGTTTTAATAAAATTTCATAAATTTAGTAAAAATATTTTAAAACTTGATAGTATAAAATTATAAACAAAAGTTTAACAGTTAGTAATAAATGTTGAGATAGATGATGATTTATTATAGAAGTTTAAGAACTTTGAAATAATTTAGTTATAATGAATGAATAATATAAATGTTAATGTTTTTAATTATAAACATAAAATGTTTGAAGAAAGAGATGGATGGATTCGGTGGCGGAGGCTGTACAGCGTAGAGGCAAGACGATAGAGGAAGTACAGTAGAGGACGAACGAACGTTTGAAGATAGAAATATTTGGAGAAGATTCTGGAGGAGAAGCACATACATACATACAGGCATACCCTAACAGGATGGATGGTCCAAAAAAAAAAGAAAAATAATAATAATAATAATAATAATAATAATAATAATAATAATAATAATAATAATAATAAAATAAAATAATAATAATAATAATAATAATAATAATAATAAAAATAAATAAAAAATAAAAACAAATGTTAATAATAATGAGTTAAAGGCATTAATCACAGCATAAACACAGTAAAAGGCATATCAGTAAAGCAGCAAAACAGTTAAAACAAAAGCTACTAAATCCTTTAGATTGCTAGTAAGCCACTCTATTGATTACTGATTTAACTGCTTTATAGGTATGTAAGTGTTAATAAATATAAACAGTAAACAGTAAGCTATGAGTTAAAGCATAAAACAGAAAACAAAAGCCTACTAATCCTTGTTGCTAAGTAACACCTCTATTGATTGACGACTTACTGCTTAATAGGTATGTAATGTTTAATCAAATAATAGTAGTTAAAAGCAGTAAAATACAATGAGTAAAGCAGTAAAGCGTAAAGAAAAAAAGCCTACAATCCCTTGTGCTAGGTAAAACACCTCTATGATTGTTGACTGATTGACTGCTTAAGGTTGTAATGTTAATAAATATATGAGTTTAAAAGCAGTAAACATATGAGTTAAAGCAGTAACAGTAAAAACAAACCACCCCTCCTTTGCTGCGAGGTAACACGTCTATTGATTTACTGTTTTACTGTTTTAAGTATGTACGTATAGTTTTAATAAAAATGTACAGTTTGGCATCTGGTCCCAATTTGAAAAGAAAGTTTTGAATGGTTTACATTGATATCACAACGAGAAAATATCAGATGGATTAAATCAACTAAATAACCGTGCTGTAATGAGTTACAGTGTTTAGGAACGCAAAATGTTAATAAAAAAAGTCAGATATGAAGGTAAAAATGAATGAACACCACAAGTAATATTTGAAATGACAATTCTTTGAATAGTTACATTGATATCATATTTATCGTTCACGAGAATAATATTGCGCCTGCGGCTGCACGTGGCGGCGGTACGACCGAGAATATTCGCCTGCGGCGCCACGCGGAGGGGGGGCGGAACGCGGGTTCGGAATGTCCCTCGTGCGAGGGCGCTGCGCTGCGCCATGTGTCGCTTATGACTTATGAAGACATTAATATTAACGTTGTTCTGATGTAGAGCAGGTAGGTTAGAAAAGGCTAGAAAACATGCTAACTCATAGTAGGAAGGATCCTAGCATTAAAATATACACAATTCGACACACCTCACTACCTATAATAATAGGGTAGCCTTCATATACGTGCTTTTATTATGTTCTATTCTATGTTTCAGGTAGGTTAGAAAAAGCTAACTCATAAGGACGCATCCTAGCAACTTGTATCATACACCAATCGCGAATCCCATACGTAACCTAGGGGTAGACATCAATATTAGTTTTTTTTCTAGGCTCAGGGTTGGGAGCCACAAAGTTGAACAATCAAAAATGGTAGTCATGAAAGATAACAAAAACTGTCTGCAAAGCTTACGTCATCACAGATGAGTCAAAATAGGTGGTATCAAAGATGACGGGCATCAAAGTGATCATCAAAGATGAACCCATCAAGCGACCAACAAAGTTGAAAAACACCATCAAAGATGAGGCAAAAAGATGAGTCATCAAGTTAGCTATCAAAGCTGAGGTAACAAAGTTGAGGCATCAAAATTGAGCCATAAAATTGAGGCATCAAAATATCGAGTGGTGGGGTGTAAGTGTAAGTGTATTTGTGTGTGAGTGTAAGTGTAATGGGTTATTGGTCTATAAGCGAGTTGAGTGCGTACTGTATGTGAGTTGTAATGTATAAGTGTCTATGGTTGATGTAAGTGTCTATGGTGATTGTAAGTGTGTATAGCGAGAGAGAGAGAGAGGGAGGGTGTGTGTGTGTGTGTAAGCGTAAGGGTAAGTGTGTCTATGGGTAAGTGAAAGTGTGTATAATGTCATATGGCTGTGTTAGATGTGTATCTGTGTTGTGTGAGGTTGTGTGGTGTAAGCGTAAGTGTGATGTATCTGTGTGTGAGTGTAAGGGTCATGGGTGAGTGTAGTGGGTATAAGGTGTCATAGTGAATGTTGTCTATAAGTGTCATAGTGTAATTTTTTCCTAGGACCGACTATCCGGCTTTGCCCATTTAGTGCATCAGGTGCGAAAGCCATAGGTGGTAGTGTTTACAAGAACTTTTTTGAGAGCGGCGATATAGTTGCCACCCTGGTGTGTGTGTGTGGTTGTGTGTGTGTGTGTGTGTGTGTAGGTGTGAGTGTAAGTGAGACATAATATATATATATATATATATATATATATATATATATATATATATATAATATATAATATATATATATATATAAAAATATAATAATTATAATATATTATATATATATATATATATATAAATTATATATATAATTATATATACTATATAATATATATACCCATTACTTGCACGATGTAGAATATATATATATATCATATAGAATATATATAATATATTATTTCTTGCCAACATACTAGTACATAAATATATTATATAATACAATATATATATATATATAGATATATATATATATAACAAGTAAATATATATATAATATATATCAATTATAATATCTATATATTATGTATATAATTATTATTATTATTATTATTATTATTATTATTATTATTATTATTATTATTATTATTATTATTATTATTATTATTATTATTATTATTATTATTATTATTATTATTATTATTTTTATTATTTTTTATTTTTTTTTATTATTATTAATTATATAAAGTCTGGATAGACTGGAATAAAGAATCCTCATTCTCAGATCTCCGGTTGGATATGTGGGCAAAACGTCATGGACTTGCCAGAGTGGAGGTGTCGATCTATCTGGGTTTTATATTTTGATAATCCCGGATAGAACTGGAACAGGTAGAGACGCTAAGGCATGAGTCAGTAAGGACGGCTAAGAGGAGACGATAAGGGAGGGTGGAGAGTAGTGAGTCATGACCGTGTGTGGTGTGTGATTTTGAACGTGTGTCGCTGACAGGTAGAGTACGCTAAGGTTAGAATAGATACATACATACGTTCAAATTAGGAACGTTACCTACATGCGTTCAAATTAGGAACGATACATACATGCGGTCAGTTAGGATCGGTACAAGCCTTGATACGGTAATTCAAGGTCAGAAATAGTATCAAAGGTCAGGATATCAAGGTCAAAAATATCAAGGTCAAAATATAAAAAAACGGGCCCCTAAATGGGGTCGAAGGGGGGCCAAAAATAGGGGGAGAGGTACGTGACGCTTTGCTTTTGCAACCGTCTGCACAACCTTCTTCGAATATAATATATATATATATATATACTATATATATATAACTATATAGTATATATATATATAAAAATATATATATAATATATATAATTATAATATATATATATATATATATATATATATATATAAATATTTATATATATTATATAATATATATAAATATACATATATCATATAGGCCATTTATAGAGAGGTTGACTCCGTTAACTATTAGGGTACGTTAATCTAGGGTTAGGTTCGGTCGGTGGTTATGTCGGTTAGTTAGGTTAAATTAGGTTAGGTACGGTTACATAGTATTTACCATAAAATTATTGAAATAACGATACATTTTTATTGATTTTCGTTCCTGGTCAACTCTTATAAAATAGCCATATATTATATATATATATATATTATATATAATATATATTATATATATATATAATATATAATATATAAAATATATAAATATATATATATATATAATTATTACTATATTATATATATATATATTATATCATAATATTATAATATATATATATATATATATATATATAGATTATAATAATATAATATATATAATATATATATATATATATAATATATATATATACTATATATAATATATATATATATATACGTTAGTATATGTTACCGAAACAAATTATTGCTAAAAAAATAGTTTTAAATATTAATTCTCAAAATAAGCCATGTGCATTTGCAGCGATAAATTAAAATAATAATAGAGGTTAATAATATAGAATATTAATCTTATAAATTTAACTGATTTTACTTAACTACTTTTAAAAAGAAATTAATAATACATTTAACATTATAAATTATTAAATTTTTTACAGTTGTTAATAATTATAATACCAATAAAAGCAAGAGATCTGACAAACTGCAAACAAATTCAAGCTCTCAAAGGAATAAATTGTAGCTGATTCAACATGGAAATTTGACACATCCAGAATTTTGTTCGAGATGCTAAATTTTGACACATGAGCGCTAATTTCAAATTGTTTCGTATTTTACAAATAATACAAAGAAAAGCAAGCGATGTTCTTGACATCAAAACACAACAAGTCATTAGTATGCTGAAACGTTCATGCTGGCATATTTTGCACACACATTCCTCTCGTGCAAAAGGTATATGCATGTGTTGTAAAGTGTCCTGCAATAATCATATTGTTTTGAAATAACAGTAGCAACTAACCAAAATTGATGACGTTTCTTTTCCATAAACAATAAATCTTTGGAGTGGTTTTATAATAAGATGCAATTTAATTTCGCTTAATACTTTAATTCCTTTTAAAAAAATAAAGAATAAAAATAAATAAATAGTTCTTGAAAACTTTTTGAAGATAATATATAATACGCAAAACCTGCAACAACCAGAGCCACCCTGATATAATATATAAGTATATATATAACTATATATATATATATATTAGTATATATATATAATAATATAATAATTATATATATATAATATAATTATATAAAATTATATATATATAATAATATATAAGTATATGCAATATCAATATACGAGCTGTCTAAAAAGTACCAACCTTCAATTTTCGCAACGCAAAGTCTTGAGCTAGAGGATTGGGTTACTGTGCACATTTGAAGAAGAAAGTTTAATGCGCATGCTTGAAATTTTTCTCGGCGTTCCGGTGAGTCAGTCGTTCGCTACGTGCATTCGAGTGAGGTCTGTGACGTGCTCATCGAAATTTGAATTTTCGTAAAATGATGAACGATTTGACAACGCTTACTGCAAAAAATTTGTCAAAGAAGGGGTGATTCTCAACAAGTGAAACAATTCGTAAGACAACCGTTTTGGAGACGATCTAAATGAAATAGACGACATTAAGGAGTGGTTCACAGATTCAAAAAAGGACGGACATCTGCGGAGAGTGATCACCGTTCTGGGAGGCTAAAACTGCTCGGAATGCAAGCGTTGTTGAAACATATGAAATATCAATAATGGGGATCTTCGTTTACACCGTACGAGAGATTACCTGAAGAAGTTCAGGATTGTAAAGATTCCGCAAATGCAATTTTGCGAGACTGAATTGAACATGCGAAATGTGCAAAGCTTTTGTCCGCTGGGGGGGAACAGAAAGAACGTCCGTCTGCAGTTGCACAGGATTTGCTGGATACTGCCAACACTGACCCTCAGTTTCTGAACAACATTATAACTGGAGATGAGTCATGGGTGTACAGCTATGACAACAAAATCACAGTCGTCGCAATGGAGGCATTCCAAATCCCCAGGCGCTGAAAACGCGACAGTAGAAACCAATCTGGTATGCTAAAGAGTTTCTTTAATAGCCGTGGAATATGTATCACGAAACGCACCGAAGGACAGACAGGACAAAGAGTGCTATCAAGAGTGCTCTGCCGACTCGTGAAGTCAATTCGCAACCAAAAGACCAATCGCTTGGAAGGCAAAAAATTGCAGTTCATCATGAAAATGCCCATCTCATTCATCGCAATCATTCAGACTTTCTTGGCGGAAACATGAATTGCAGTTCGTCGCAACTTCCCTAACTCACCGACAGGGCTTCCTTGCGACTTCTGGTGTATTTCCACGAAATTGAAGAGGCCATTGAAAGATTCCGTTTTTCAGAATACAAACTAGATATGCAGAATGTGACGGAGCGGAGTTGAACAACATTCAAAAAAGAAGCCTTCCAGAATTGTGTTCGGAAGTGGAAAGAACATGGTCTAAGTTATGGAGGCGCAAGGACCTTTGAAGGGAATTAAAGTCCCAATCCAATCAAGTAAGTAATTTATTTTTTAGAGCCAAAGGTCGGATACTTTTTAGACATCCCATTGAGTAAAATATATATATATATAATAAATATATATAATATATATATATATATACGTATAATATAATATTATATTAATAATAAATAATATATATAAGTAAAGAACTATTTATAAGGCAGATACTACGCCTAACTGCCTAGTGAGCCAAAAAATATTAAAAAAACATTATATATTATAATAATTATTATATTATTAAAATATATATATATATATATAAATATATAGATATTTATATATATATATATATTAATATATTATGATATATATATATTATAATATATATATAATATATATAATATATATAATATTATAATGATGTTCGACGGCTACTTAAGATCCGGCATCAATTTTCTACTCGATCGCTTTTTTTTAATAGTAACGATCGGTGGCAATTGTTAATTTCTCTGAGTCAAAAAAATATTTCCTTATTCTCTAAGGCTAGGCAACTTTGGGATGTGCCTGACACTCAGCTAGCAGTCATTTTTTTAAAAAATCCCAATTTAAATAATAATTACAAGAATAATAATAATAGTATTAATAAAATATTTATATTATGTAACTAATTAATAATTTATAATGATCTTGATCAGCTCTATAACCTGACTTATTTTAATTCATAATTCATTTATACAATGACTCAACCAGAGTCTGAAAAAACGCGCTTGAGTCGAAGACTCTCCTCGGCTACTGTAGCATGCCCTGCAACCAGCAGTGAGCTCCATTTCATACTCAATCGGGAAATGATTTGTGTGGAGTTTAAGTTAAGTAAATAATTGATTTCAATATTTATTATATATAATTTATCTACTGATTTTGTGTGTTTTTCATAAATTAAGCTCGTTAGTTTCAAATACGGATATGGATTTTATGATTTAAAGTTCTTTAAAACATAAACTATTTTTCGAGTTTATAGGCCTTTGAAAATTTCAAATGTTAAATAATGTGGAATACAGTGAGATATTCATATATGAAACCATTCATTCTCTGCATTATATTTAATATAGTATATATATATTATATAGTAGTAATATAATATTATAGTTATATATATAATAGTATATCTATACTATATTAATATATATATAATATATATATTTATATATATAATCTATATACTATTATATATTATATATATATATAATATTAATAATACTAGTAATAATAGATTATAATATATTATATATAAATAGAAATATAATAGATAATATATATATGATATATTATATTATATATATAGGGAAAGTGATACTTATATAGTGATTTGCCTACTCAAGAATTTGACCATGCGAGCCGCGCAATAGTAATAAGTCAGGTTAGTAGTAATATATATATATTATAGATTTATATAGTATATATATATAATATATATATATATTATATGATACTATATATATATAAAATATATATAGTAATAGTAATATAATATATTATAGTATATGCATAGTACCTAATAGTATACGATAATAGTAGTGGTGCTGTATGTTTATATATAATTATAGTATATATATATATATATATAGTAGTATATAGTTTAGTATATATATATATATATATATATATATATATAATAATTATATATATATATAAGTATATATATTTATATATATATAGTATATTATACTCTAGTGGCGCTCGTGGTCATAAAGTCTGAGTAGGCAAGTCAACATTTATATATTTGTGTAATCCCAATTCCTGGAATGGATAGATAATATATTATATATATATATATATATAATATATAGATATATATAGTAATATATAATATTATATATATAAGTATATAATTATATAGTATATATTAACTTATTATTATAATATACTTACATATTATAAAGAAGATCAAATTTCCTTCCTTTCTTGCAGCAAATCTTTCTATTATTACTTCATGCCATGATAGTCACTTGATAGCTCGAAAACTCCTTTCTATTGAAAGTAGAAGACAAGAAGGACAGCGTTCCTTCCTATGGCTATTTTCAGTGAAGCGAGTTCTTAAGCGATTTAGTAAAGATAAATAGCTCTCTTACTCTTACAAAGGCTGTAGTTGCTGGAATGGTACCAATGAGACTGAAAAATCTAAAAGTTTGCTGTAGTGTTCTACATAAGTCATTCTCCACAATAATTTTCAAAATAGATTCTACTCATCTTTAGCTCGAAAAATTTGCTGTTTTCTTCTGCATAGACTATATACAACTCGTTTCGAAGAATATTTTGATTAAAATAGTTTCCGTGAGTGACCATTAACGACTTCAGAGAATCGTTTGGAAATATTTTTTGATTGCAAACTGACTGGAATCTGCAAGTTCGAGAAATTTTAAAGCTGACATATTGGAGAATTCGAGTATTTATTTGAGTAGTAATATTATCTAAGACAGAATAATAATTCATTTATAATGACAAAGTAGTCCGTTTCAAAATAAAACAAAAATAAATTTTAATTTCCTGATTTTTTCAATTTTCGCACCTTAAAATGCTTTTTTTATTAAACTTCGTTTCAATACAATACATTTAAACAATTTGTAGTATTAAATGTCCCGTTAATAACTTATATATATATATATATATATATAATATATATATATATATATAACTAGATATATTATATATATATATATATAATATATATAATATAATATATATAATATATTATATATATGTATATATATATAGATATATATATATATAATATAAGTATATATATATGTATATATAATATATATATATTATATAATATAATATATAATATATATATATATATACGTAATATATATAATATATATAATATATATATATATATATATAAAATATATATATATATATATATAAATTATATATATATAAAGTATATATATAAGACACGGATGCAAAGAATGAATATTTCATATTGCAGCATTCTAACATTGATCAATAGGCTTACAACACGCGAAAAAAATTGAGTAATTTTTAAATAAGCCTAAGTCGAATACGATTCCAAAATTCCCGTATTTACAAAACTAACAGCTCATTTTTATTAATAACACACAAAATCAGTAATAACATAATATGAAAAGCGATTTTATCAAATGAACGCACTCACAATTTTATTATTTAAAACGAAAATATGTGCAACTGATCTGAGCAGAGGCAATCTATATCGTAGCCGAATTTGAGTCAAACGTGTTTTCAGCGACTCTAACGTTGAGTCAATAATTATATAACAGCCAAAAAATCGTCAGGGTTTTCTCAGCATATTTAGACTAATTTTGGTGTTTTGAGTCCAAAAATCACCTGGTTTTGCTCTATCAGGTCAACTTTTTGAGATGCAGCCATAGGCTACCTGACAGACTATACATAGATAATTATCATATGTAGTATGCTCAACAGAGGCCTATGGCTGATCTCAAAAAGTGACCTTGAGAAGAGCAAAACAAGGATTTTTGGACTCAGCAACACCAAATTAGTCTAAAATATGCTGAGTTTTTGAGTCCAAATCCTATATTTCTGGAAAATATAGCGAATAGTTCCATATAAAATTGGTTGCTTCCTGATGTGTTCGTGTTAAAAATGACTATTGACCTTTCCTTTTCTTCAGAGTATGGATATGGCTTCAGCCGCGACGGTCATGCAGGAATATAGCCCCTGACGTTTTCTGCACATCTGCGTAGATATACACGCTGGCAATGCACAGGAAGGGCATCACAAGCTTTGTGAAGCGCGCCTACCAGGCTTACTTCAAGTCAAGCTGGGTGACCAAGATAAGTCCTGGGCACCGCACACGGTGTGCAAGACGTGCGTGGAATATCTCCGGCGGTGGGCGAAGGGCACGAAAACTTCACTGAAGTTTGGATTTCCGATGGTTTGAGGAGCCGCTGACCATGAATCGGTGTAACTTCTCACTTCTGCGCCCATCGATACACTGGCATCAACCGAACAGAATCGGACAGCCTCCAGTACCGAACTTCCATCTGCCCGCCGTCCAGTGCTCACTGCGAAGAAACTCCTTAACC